>SNQJ01S0011590.1:99343-110067 GCA_010110895.2 Picea sitchensis
AGAGACCAATGGTGACAATTATAACAACCAACATAATGAGCCTGTAAGACATTTGGATGGGGGTGTTGTTTTTGGGTGGTAAAATTTCCAAAATCTTGAGCATGTAAGCCATTTGGAGGGGGTGTAAGCCAGTTGGAGGGGGGTGTTGTTTTTGGATGGTAAAATTTCCAAAATCTTGTTATGATGAGAGGTGCAGTATATAACCTACATGGTGGAGATATTATCATGTGTGTAATATACCTTTAATCTCGACGTTAAATATAAATTTTCTTAATGGAAAATAAAAGTGAATGTTATAATCACTTACATACAATCAATTTAAATTAATTGGATTGATCTCACAAACAACATAGATTAGCTTATGATGAACTCAAAATTTAATATTGTTTAAATCAATTGAAGGGATCTTATAGATGACATATTTTTTGGCAGAGTGTTCTCCTTTTATCAGGGACATATTTTGTTTTAACGTTGTCGAAATTTAGATGATTTTAGCCCCATTTAGTGAAGAGTACTAGTATATAGATGTTCCAGGGTTGTAAAATATNATCTTATAGATGACATATTTTTTGGCAGAGTGTTCTCCTTTTATCAGGGACATATTTTGTTTTAACGTTGTCGAAATTTAGATGATTTTAGCCCCATTTAGTGAAGAGTACTAGTATATAGATGTTCCAGGGTTGTAAAATATTTAATATGAAATCCCATAGGTGAAGTATATCTTTTTTTTTAATAGAAAAGATTGATATTTGTATTAAAAATAAGTTGTGGTTGAGTTGGATAACATAGTAATACAATAAAAAAAAGTTGTTTCATGACAAAAACTAGTATTACTAGCAAATAATACGTGTCAAGTACAGAAAATTCTTATCCATGTTTTATAGAGGTTTTCAAAAAGTTATTGCTAGTATATATTCGATAAAAGATACATAATATTAATATTGGTCTACACAATATAAAAAACTAATGAGAAACATGTTTAGAGTGAGATTCATGGTTGCCCAAGTCCATGTTCCATGTCTTTAATCATTTGGTGGATTGTTTCTTCTTCCTTGAAATCATCAAGGGAAGAATTCACTAACATTCTAAAATTTGAGGCAGTTGAGTGGGAGTCATTACTGAGGTTACATAGCATATTCCTTAACATTGAACATTCAACTTCCACAACCTGAATTCACCTCTTTTGTTGGACAATAGTATTCATAACCACTGCATTTTGAGATGTGCATTGATGTTCATTATCACGTATCTTAGTGGTCACCAAAAAGAAAAATGTCTTGTTGTTGTTTATAAAATACTCATGCCTTCAAAGAACTCTATGTAATTCCTATATTTCCCTATAATCCATAACTAGAAACTTCCAAAGACGTCCAAACAGAGAAGAAATAAGCACCCAAAGGGACAATTTCAGAAGACCAAACTAGGCTTTCTCAATTAGCAAGCATAGAAAACCAGATTGAGATTCCAACCAGAGAGGAAAAAAACACATCAACCTTGAGATGATATAGTGCGTGTAAGAGTACAGAAAGGTCACAGGAAACCAACCAAATTTCCTTTTTTTTAATCAAATAGAACCCAAAAATCAGGGTGAAAAACCTTCACCCACAAGAGACAACCTAGGAAAGGTAGAAACTCAAGGCCTTTGTTTCCCAGGCCACATAGCAAGGGCTTCGAACCAACACAAACACTCCAAACAAGGACTAGAATCCAAACAACAAAGCACCGGGCTGAGGAAGAATCTACCAAGAATAGATCTAAACACATTAAGAAAATGCCATGGAATAATCGAAAGAGAAGGCTTACTCAATGTTTTAGCAAAATTTGAGCCAACCACTACCAATATCCCTCGTTAGACACAACACCTATGTTTTGAGCCATTATTCTGGACCTATCCCCTAAATAAATTTCTTGTGTGCTTCAAATTAGTTGTGAACTTTAAGACAGACATGTGTGAGGATTGTGTAGGAGTGATGTGTTTTGCATCCTACCCCACTCTTGTTACACTATGATTGCTTGTATTCATTGATGTGTGTTGGTTGATGAGCTTGGTATGTGTCACCACGCATAAATGACTTTCGATAAAAACTTAAGGGATTGCTTGGAAAGAAATACCTACATTTTTTTCAACCTTCCTTCACTCAATTTTGAGGCTACATTTGAAAGGGTGTTTGCTTTATGATTTAGATCCCTTAGAGTTTGGAAAAAGGTAATATCCTTGAATCAAAAGGTCTCCTTTTTTGTTCTCACAATGAGGCAAAATATCCTACTATAAGAAGGGATTTTTCTTATTGTTCATAGGATTGATAATTATGTTTAAATCACCAATAAAAAAACAAAGTTCTCACTCTAGCTACATTTATAGAGAGTAATCCATGGAAGAGAGCATACACCTCAACCTGATTGTTTCTAGCTATCCCTAGACCCCATTCATTGTTGACTTAGTGTTCAACACCTCCTTTGGGAMTCGTGACATGGTTTAATAGCCTCCCATGGATCCGTTAACTCTAGCAGTTGTATCRGAAACTAACARGTTGGCCTTTTGGTTTAACGCAAATGTGGTCCAACAATTGGTATCATGGYGAAAGGTCATGGGTTCGAGTCCGCTCTGTTGGTGTTGAGTACCTTAGTTGGTGCTGAGGGGGAGATTGTTGACTTAGTGGTCAGCACCTCCTTCGAGACTCGTGACATGGTTTAACAACCTCGCATGGATCCGTTAACTTTGCAGTTGTATCGGAAATCAACAGGTCAACCTTTTGGTTTAGCAACAAATGTGGTCCAACAATTCATACGTCAATTCTTGATCTGGTTCACTTCCAAATCCCTATTCTAGGTGAAATGGAAAGTGGTTTGAATCCTCTCAGATAGAAATTAAAATCCTAGCCTAGTAAAGTCTAAAAGGACTCACTTTTGGGCCTCTTTTCGCTCTTTAGGTGAAATGGGAAAGGGGTTCGAATCCCTCGAGATAGAAATTAAAATCATGGCCTAGTAAAGTCTAAAAGGACTCACTTTTGGGCCTTTTTTCGCTCTTCAGGCATCAAAGCTAGAAAACTACCATTGTCTGAACTCTCGAATGTTGCTTTCCATTCCATAGTGAAAACAAAGCTCGCTGATTATATTTCTACCTAAACACTCCATCATGATATTTACATTGCATTTGAAGTGTGAACATTCATACACCCATCTCATTACTTGATCCCCACCCTTACCACCCCTCAAAGAAAAACTAAATAAAAAGGTAAGAATATTTTTTTTAACTTCAACATAATCTCAATTATTTTAAGATCGTATATTGAGAAAAACCTGTATCGAACAAAAATACCATAGCTTATACAAATTACCCAAAACCATAACAAGTAGTAAGTAGAACCATGAAAATTATTCAGAATCATAATGGTAAGAGTCTAACCATGAAAATTTCATGATTCGACCCTTGCAATCATGGTTATGAGAAACCCTTACAATCCAACGTGGTGCTTAAAGTTTGCTCATTTAGTGAAAAAATGGTTTCACACATTGTGGGTTTATACCATTGTCAATTTACAATGGGTTTATAATTGCATAAGGAAAATCATATATAAACATTATAAAACATTGTGGGTTTATACAATTGTCTATTTATAATGGGTTTATACAATTGTCTATTTATAATTGCATAAAGAAAATCATATATAAACATTATAACACTTATGTGCTCTATACTTACCTATCGAACGATTAAGTTTATTATTCGTAGAATGACCGAATTGTTTTATTTTTTAAAATATTTATTTGATAAATGATCAAATTTCATTCATTATTTCTTTGACACTTTATAATGTCAAAAGTTGTTTTTTTTATTGTTTTATATAATAGGCTAAAACGTTGTTTTCCAATAATGTTATTCCCTTATTTTGAGATTGGGAAAAACATAAATAAAAGATTAAACAAATTGTTTTTCCTAAAATTATTATAGTTTATTTATAAATTGATATGTTGCTTTGTAACAATGTTTGAGAATGATAGAAGAAACATAATGTTGCTTTCCAACGATGTTATTCGGTTAATTGATTTGGGAATGATGGAAGAAACCTAAATCAAGAATCAAGTTTGGAAATGATGGAAGAAACATAAATCAAGAATCAAGTTATAAAACATTGAGAACAATCAACTTTCTTTAATCAAAATAACATTTTATAATCAATGGCTTTGAGGAGTCCAAGAAATTGGGCTTGAAACTTTAGTTTTCTGACTATATAATAATTAAACAATTTTGTTTTCATTTTTTAAAGAGTTAGCATTTTCAAATCATTGTTTAATATTTTTTAATAAAATTTGTTTATAAAGTAATCAACGCCATTATTAATTCTTTTGTTAATAACTTAAACTATTTTTATATTATTATTGTATAGAATTTATTGAAATTAAATTTTTATTTGTAAAAAATAATTGATATTAATATATTAAAATAAAATTTATATAAAATAATAATAATAAAATCTCATCTCTATATTGGTTTTCATATATAGTTTTTAGTATTAAAGTCTTTTTTATAAAGATATGAAATTGTTTTTATAATTATGATATTATTTAAATTTTTATTATTATTTTTCAATAATTTTTGTTATAATTTTATGGTGGAAATATATAAGAATTATGGAATAATTAATAAAAAAATAAGTTAAATATTTTTAAAAATATCACTTTGATATTATCTAAATTTTAATAAATTTTTAATAAGAGTACTTATTTTTCAATAATTTTTGTTATAATTTTATGGTGGATATATATGTTATAATTTTATGGTGGATATATATAGAGTTGTGGAATAATTAATAAAAAAAATAAGTTAAATATTTTTGAAAATGTAATTTTGATATTTAAATATGGTAGATTTAATGAAAATACCAAGATCATTATTAAATATATACGGAATTGCTTTATAATCATGATATTATTTAAATTTTAATAATAGTAATTGACTTTTCAAACATTTTTGTTATAGTTTTATAGTGAAAATATATATAGAGTCTTGGAATAATTAATAGAAAATAAATTAAATATTTTTTTAAATGACATTTTGATATTTAAATATGGTAGATTTAATGAAAGTACCAAGATCATTATGATTTAAGTGTGAATGTGTACTTGTTTAGATCTATTTGGCATGGTTGTCCTCTTATTTTATTTTATGGTTGTTGAAGCCTTGGGCTATCTCATATTTAATCTAGCTCCTTGAGATGACTCTAGTTAGCTTGTTAACAAACATTTTGCTAATCACTTTTATTCAAATCAAATGCATAGGCAACGTCATTTAAAACACTATCCTCAATCTCTAGTTGATTATATACTTTCACTCCCACAAGGTTGTCATGTAAATATTATCATGTAAACTATTTTTAAATATACCATGGCTTTCGACTTCATGCATGTTTCTCTTGAGGTATTAGTGCATGTCATTTACAACTTTTATGGTGGTTATGTATTTTCTCCCTTGGGTCTTAGACAACTCGATGCTCTGTCAATTTGTTGTTGGAAATCTACTTCCCAAAATGATCTTGTTACCATTCTATTGGCATCCATTTGCAACTTCAATGCAATTGCTCATATAATACATTCTATGATATTGAAAACAATTTTGGGATTGGTCTCTAACACCTTGTTTTAATAAACAAAATCACAAAAGTGTGTGTGTGTGTGTTACAGGAAAAAATATGACTTTTATTCAATAAAGAATGGAAATTACACTTTTTAGGTACTAAGGCACACTTGTGACCATGTCAAAAAAGGATATGATATAACAACATCACACATTTTGCTAAAAAAAACTTGAAATACTCCCCATTTTCCTAATAATTACTAAAAAAAAATAGAACTCCAAACACATATCATAAAACATTCTAAAAAACATTTTGAAAACCCTCCCATTCTATTGAAAGTATTTCAAAATAGAAATACTTTAATAAACTGAAATACATATTACATCATTTGATAAAAATTCCAAAAAGGGAATTTTTACACACATAGAATAAACAAAAGAAACAAACACAAACTGAAGAAGTGGAAAATCATTGATCCATCCTCGGGTTCTTCCATCTTCACCATACCCTCAAATGGTTGTTGTCCTTCTTTAGATAACTTACCAACTTCCTGGTTTAACTCCTTGAAAATATGTGTAAAGGAAATGAAATCAAATCAAAAGATGCACACACCTCTCTAAGCAGATCTCCCATGGGCCTAAGTTCAATATTACGAACATTTGCACATCCATTCCTCTAGTTTATAACTAGGGAGGAATCAACAAAGATTTACAATTGTTTTACATCTCTACCCAAAGCACACTTTAGGACAATCCTTAGAGCATGAAACTATACATGATCGTTGGTACCAGGCCTAGGACCTACCTTGAATTTTAAGAAATGGGATTTACAATGAAACAACAAACCCCTAGAACTACTAAAATATGAATCCCCCTTTATTGCCTCATCCAAAAAAAAGGGGCAAGATTTGTCCATAACTAGAGCATCCACTTGACAAATTGTAGCAAGCTTAACTATTGATCTAATGCTCAATATCATAGCCTCTACCTGATAAATGATTTGGAAGAAAGAAATGAACTTTTGCTAAAAAATGGCATAATTCCTAGCTAACTAGATGCCCCAGTAGATAAGACAATGAAGAGCTCTAAGTTCTTTTGAACCTGGATCGTTAAACCATTGTCTATATTCACAAGTATATATGCATTGTGTTTAAGAATATTGTGCATTGTGTTTAGGGTTAGTGAAAGCTTCTAATGTCATAATTATAATGAAAGAAATCAAATAGAAGAAATAGATTGTTGAGGAGCTATGGACATGGAAGATGATTCATGGAGGTTTAGGGTTCATGAGATGGTTTCCAAAGTCAATGTATCAAGAGGAGTTTTTGTAATATACCTAAGGAGGATAACATGGAGAAGAAATGAAAGATAAAACCTTAAGCTTGATAATAAACCCTTAACTTTATAAATACCAAAATAAATACATACTAGACATAAAAATATATAGAAGAACCCTTAAGGTAGGGTAATACCATAAAATACTCCTTACAAAATGAATCACTCCACAAGCTATGCTTGCTACAATACAAATAATCTAGCATCCAACATAAATCAATACAATGATACCCATGTGTATTTATACTTTCTCATGAGTATTCCTACGGGTCTATGCTAATTACCCCTTGTTATTATATTATTTCCTCTAACTACCTAATAGGCCTATTTATTACCCATTAAATACCAAGTGGGCATTTTCCAAGATTATGGCCACATTACATTCATTATCCACTTATGTAACTCCCTAGGCACATTACAATGAATAGGAGGATATATTAGTCTAGCCATTGAATCTTGCACATGGTGAATATACTCCAAGATTGGAGGATGCCCCAAATAAAGGAGAATGGTAGTGGAAGAAACTGTGGAAAATGATGGCCTCTTTGAAGGCTAAGATGTAGGTGTGGCTAGTGCTAAAAAAAAGTATTAACTTGGGAAGTTCTTCGAAGAAAGAATATAAATGGACATATTTGGTGTATGCTATGTAAATAAGCATTAGAAATAATAAATCATGTACTAATACATTGTCCTTGTGTTGGAATGGTTTGGGGGGGAATGGATACGTTAACTAGTGGGAGGGGAGGCTAGTAGGGTATCACTATAAATTAATGTCTAAGGAATTGGGTGCTCAAGAAATATTTGAAAGAATACAGAGCTCTCCCTTAGTGGTTAGCTAGGGTATTTAGCTTACTCAAAATGGGGATATATTCAATGATAGGTTTATGCTTCCTTTCCAATGTGTAGCATAGACCAGAACCTTATTCTCAATCATAAAAATTTATCCTAAGGTTCAAAATATTGGATCTATGGATCACCCATAGATTGATAAGTATGGGTCAAGAGGTTTTTTCGATGGGGATAGCTAAGGAAATAATAGTATATCGAGCATTGGTGGTTCCCTCTACCTGAATGAGACTCAAAACTTTACGTTTAAGGTGGAATTAAGGGAGGGTACTCATAACTTTTATGAACTCATGGATTTGAAGGACCTATTGAAATTGGCCACTGACAAGGGTGTCCTCAACTTGCAGGTTTTTTGGGACTCATAACTAGTTATCAACTGGATGGAAGGTATAGATAGGTTGAACAATATGTTTTTACAACCCATCATTAATCAAGTAAAAATTGTGATGTAAGTACCCTTCTAAAAAAATTCATACATGCATGCATTTAGAGAATTGAATACATTGGTTGATGCTATGTCCAAAGGAGGACTATAATATACTACAAACAAAGGTGTAATCATAGAGCTACATGATGGATTACAAGTGTGTCAAATTGAGGCCTATGCCAACTTCTTCGTGATGGAGACATTTTTCTATGTTATATTTGCATATGCTAGATTCCATTTACAATAATTGTTGTTACTACTATTTGTGTATGAAAGAGTGTATAAGCACTCCTTGATGTATAAGTACTAAGAGAGCGAGAAGATCTATTTCTATGTTATTTTTGTGGATGCTAGATTTTGTTTACAAGAAATGTTGTTAATGTTATATGTGTATGGGAAGAATGTATAAGCACTCTTTCATGTGTATAGATAGTCTCATAAACATTTTAGAACTATCTAGACCTACAACAATGATGATGTTTTGAGGGTGGTAGGAGAAGTACACTCTTTTATGCATGTAGACAACCTCTTGATCAGGTTAGAACTGCGAAGACAATGATGAGTTTTTTTCTCTTTTAAGCTAGTGGTAAGTGCTAGAAGGCCTTTGAGATCATAGAGGTGGGTACATGGAGTGTGAAAATAGGATCTATTTCAAATGGATAAAAGTTTGGTGTTATATACTTTTATGAATAAGTTCATATTTTGATCGATGAAGATTATTTTTACTACTTTTTAACTTTGTTTTACTATCTTTTTGTAGTTATAATCATATGATCATTCAAATATGTTTAGACCTATATATGAAGGTTTCTTTTTGCATCATAAAATATATTTATGAGGCTTGTATGTTTTTATTAATGGAAAATAGACTAGACCTAATGTTGTTTATCTTTAATTTTCAGTATATAATGGTAAATCTCTTTATGATCTTGATCTCAATGGAGTGCTTGTAAAAAATGTGATAGGGTGGTTGATATTATATAATTTCCATGGTGAATGTCATGGTAAAGGTTATGCAAATAGATGTAGAATGTAATCTTTTTTATCTTATAAAAAAATATGTTTTTAACTGGGGAAGAAGAAAGAGAATGTGAGAAATATAAGAAATGGAATGCTTTATAAACACATCACATGCATGTCTTTTTGTTGTTTATAAAATCCTCATGCCTTAGAAGAAATTTATGTAATTCATGTATTTCCCTATAATCCATAACCATAAACTTTCATAGAAGTTTGAACATAGAAGAAATAAACATCTAAAGGGACAGTTTCAGAATACCAAACCAAGTTTTCTCAATTAGCAAGTGTATTAAACCAGATTAAGATTCCAATTAGAGAGGAAAAATACACATCAACCTTGATATGATACAACATGCATAAGAGTATAGAGAGGTCAAAGACAACCAACCAAATTTCCTTTTTTTAAATCAAACAGAGCCTAGAAATTGGGGTGTGAAACCTCCACCCACAAGAAACAACTTAGGAAAGGTAGAAACTCAAAGCCCATATTTCTCAGGCCATGAAGTAGGGGCTCCAAACCAACACATCCATGAAAAATCATTGAGCTGAGGAAGAATCCACCAAGAACAAAGCTAAACACACTAAGAAAATTCCATGGAACAATCAAAAGAGAAGGCTTACTCGAGGTTTCAGTGGAATTTGAGTCGATCACCACCAATATCCCTCCCCAAACACAACATCGACATTCTAATTCATTATCCCACCTATCCACTACATAAATTTCTTGTGAGCTTCAAATTGTTGGCCGAACTTTAAGATAGATGTGTGCAAGGATTGCATAGGGATGATGCGCTTCACATCTCGCCCAACTCTTGTTATAATATGGATGCTTATATTTGTTGTTGTGTGTTGGTTGATGAACTTGGTATGTGTCACCGTGCATAAATGACTTTGGATAAAAACTTAGGGGATTTCTTGGAAAGAAATACCCCCATTTTTTCAACCCTCCTTCACTAAATTTTGAGGTCGTGTTTACAAGGGTGTCTGCTTGATGATTTAGAGCCCACCAAACTTAGAAAAAGGTAAGGTCCTTGGACCGAAGGGTCTCCTTTTTTATTCTCACAATGAGGCAAGCTATCTTACTATCATAAGGGTCTTTTTTTTGTTCATAAGATTGATAATTATGCTCGAATCACAAATGACAATCAAAGTTCTCAGTCTAGCTAAATTTATAGAGAGTAATCCCTAGAGGGGAGCATACACCTCAACTTGATTGTTTGTAGTTGTCCTTAAACCTCATTCATATATAATTCTTTATCCCTACACTTTGCCACTCCTCAAAGAAAAACTAAACAAGGGAGTCAAGGCTATCCTTTTTAACTTGAATATAATCTTGATTATTATAGAGCCATATATTCAATAAACTTTAAGCATTGAACGAAAACACCATGACAAGCAGTAAGTAAAACCATGAACATTACTTATAATCATAATGGCAAGAGTGTAACCATGAAATTTTCATGAATCGACCCTTACCATCATGGTTATGAGAAACCCTTACAATCCAACGTGGTGATTAAA
>SNQJ01S0011591.1:30269-62134 GCA_010110895.2 Picea sitchensis
ATATCACCAATTCCCCGGACTGGACAAGCACGTTGACTCGAGCAATTTGGATAGAGGGTTTCACAACCTCAGTGGGATTCATCGAATTTGGATAGAGGGTTTCCTCCAGCTCTCCAGCGATCTAGACAAAGAAAAATAAATTGTGTATGTTCCTCCTCAAGCAACTGCCCTTCCTCTTCTACACCTCTTCTGCTTGAGAACCAACAAATTTTGGTTACCTTTGAACCCTTGGCTCAACCTTTTCTTCCGCTGAGCGCGAAGGAACTCGTTGGCTCTTCTTCCTTCTATGTCAACTGATTTTTAACCATTAAAATTATTTTTTCCTCAATTTCTAATATCACTCGTTGGGCAGCAGAAGCATAAATAGAGCATAAACAAACAATAAATCAAAAACAATAATCACATAATTTAACACAGTGATTTACTTGGAAACTTAATATTGGAAAAAATCACGGGAAATGATAATCGTTATTTTTATTATTCAAGGGAGAATTACAATAGCCAATCACATACATACAACCATCATCTCCTCACATACACATTATACTGTATAGGGTCACTACATTACACATTCACCTCTATGATGTTAGGCAACCAAAGCATAAACAATAAAATATTTTAATGGCAAAGAAAATAAAACCAAGAACAAACTTGACACAACATCAATCACACAATTTCACACAATGATTTACTTGGAAACCCAATACTGAACTGATTTCACACTTACATGAACTGATCATAAATAGATGGCATGGTTACACAACCTATTCACTATAGTGTGCATGCATGCAGAATCTAAACTTAGTTGATGTGCATGTGCATGCTACCACATGAAAAATTAGTTGACACTTTTCCAACAAATGGATATACTCATTTATATAACATCTATCACAAAGTTACAAGAACTGACCCTAAATAGATTACATAGTTACAGAAATTGATCATAAATTGATCACAGAGTTACACAACCTATTCACTGTAATATGCATACATGCACATTCTATTTTTAACCAAAAAAATTGAGTGCATCCATCTACATGAGAAATTAGTTGACACTTTTTCAACATTAGGTGAAAGTTCGAATTTCACAACAAAAAGGCGGTATACAAACTCGAACGAAAAGAGAACAGTCTGTGTCGGAGGCAACACAAGATGCATGAGCTTACAGGTATGTGTGAGAATGGGTCGTATTTAAACTATAACATACCTCCTTATCATGCTCATGCATGCCTATCTCCAAGGCCTAGTCTCTCTAATTACAATCCAAGTAATATTCTACATTTGTCTGACACTGATTCCAGTTCTATCACATGCAAGGCACTCTTTACATTTCTGTTTCAGCCACAAATTCGCTTGCTCTCTTTCACTATCTTAGTCTAGCTCGTATATCGTCCCACTCCAAGCTAGGGTTTCGGCATTATTTAATCGGAATACAATGTTCTATGTATTAATTATTTATTGATGGTTCTCAAACTTCTCGCCATCGCCGCATTCGTTTCTTGGCCTTTCCATTCGAGAGAAGCTCATCTCGGGTCAAAATGATAGAATCAGTAATTCAATATGCTGTAGTTTAAAAAGTCGTACGAATATACTTTTGAAACTAGGGTTTCTGGGGGGTTTACTTGTTCAATTCCAACTTTGAGGTTTCTTCTGAATTCAGTCGATGCAGATTCAGTTTGATAATTACGAATGTCCGCAGAACATGTGAGCTCTGGTCAAACTCATTCCCATGTCTATCTGTTTACATTCATTTATAATTTTCAAACGGGGAGTACTAGTTGTAAAACTGTTACACTCACGTTGATTTGAGGTCAAAATGCTTTGTCGATTAACTTTTCTGAGTAGATATAATTTTTTTTTTCAAATGTTCGGCAGCGGCTTCTCTTTTAGAAATGACAGCCATGAAACGTTCAACATAGAATCTTTTCCTTTCCGAATCTAGATTTTTTAATGTCCCGGACTTTGTCTTTTAAAATTTGGCATGGGCTGGCTTCCCAAAAAATGTAAATTTCCTAGTGTTCTCTGATCATTGTTATTTGTGTAAATGTTTTATACGATTACTTCAGTGTATGCTTCAAAATCTTCCTCCAAATATTTTATCTTATCAATATTAACAATGAATCACGTGCAGTACACCAAAAGTTACTTCTTTTCATTTTCAGAAAATCAGAAACTCTTTTACAAATATCAGAAAATCATTATAATGTTTTTTATTTTTCAATTTCATATAAGTATAAAACTTTTATGATATATACATTGAACAATTTTTTACTAGTTTTATAGTGAAATTGAGAATTGCTCAATTCCTAAAGTTATGAGATAAAATACTATGTCTCTTTTGTAATACTAAAAAGGTTGAAGATGAAAATCATTCTCTTATATTGTGCACTCCATACTTAGATTAGAACTCAATTTCAAAATGTTTGTTACACTACCAATCTTTGTAACCTTTTAACTCAACAAAACTATGGTGATCTTGGAAAACTTTTCTTAATCCTTTTGGACCACATAAACAAAATTATAAAGAATTGCAAGTAATCCCTTATTCTCTTAAGATCCAATAGACTAATTTGGTTTCATGGAGATTAATCATCTTCATCATGATTCTCCAGAAAGGTTAAAGAAAATTATATAACTTTATATATATATATATATATAAGAGAACATCTATAGAGGAATAAGGTATGTATATATTTATAGATTTTAGTATTAAAATGAGTGAGCATAGTAACTCTCATACACCAACAAAATTAATAAAATATAATAATAATAATGTTTTTTTTTTTTTTTTTTTTTTTTTATAAATTTATTTATAAATAATTAAGATAAAAAATCATTATTACTTTTAAAATTGAATATATATATATATATATATATATATATATATATATATATATATATATATATATATATATATATATATATGTATATATATATATTTAATTATATATATATATATATATATATATATATATATATATATATATATATTTAATTTTTTATTAGATGTATGATTTAGCAAATATTTTTTTAAATATTATATTAATAAAAAACTTAAAATTATTGATTAAAAAATATATATTAAAATTTTTTTTTTTTTTTTTTCTTTATTTATTTAATAAATTTCCATTAAATGAATTGAATGAAACTAAATAAAACAAGAATGAATAAAAAGTAAAATATATATATTTAATATCAAAATTTCCCATTAAATGAATTGAATGAAACTAAAATATTTAAAATCAAATTATGATTAATTTAATTAAGCTTTATTTTTGTTTTGGATTGAATATTGAATGCATATCACTTTCATTAATAATAGTAAAATTGAGTATATTTTATTATATTTTAAATGTAAGTTGGAAAAAACATTTTTGATTTTACATAGAAATTATAATTTATATTCAATTCAATATAATTTCATAATACTACATTTAAAAGTTAGGTTTTTTTTCTTAGTTAAAAATAATTAAATTTTAATTCTTATGAAATGGAATTTTTCCATTTATAATTAAAATTTTAAATAAAAGCATCAAAAACTCTTATATAAAGTTTTTTGTTTATTAATTTTCCTTCATCCCTTTTATATATTGTTTTGGATAAAATATTTCAGTGCAATTTGATAGTACTACATTTAAATTAAGATTAGTTAAATTCAGATTATTTAATGATTAAAGATAATTAAATTTCTTATATAAAGTTTTTTTTTATTAATTTTCCTTCATCCTTTTTATATTGTTTTGGATAAAATCTTTCAATACAATTTGATAGTACTACATTTAAATTAATATTATTTAGTGATTAAAGATAATTAAATTTTTATTTTTGTTTTTAATATGAAATTTTTATATTTATAATTTTAATTTTAAATAAAAATATAAAAAAAATTATAATTTTTTTTTTATATTGTTTTGGAATAAAATAATTAAAAATTTACTGAAAATTTTGAAATCTGAAAACCAAAATGACAAAAGAAGAAAGTAATATTTATTTTAAATTTTAATAATCTTTTACAATATTCAAATTATAATGTTATAATCTATTAAAATTTAATAATTTATTATAAATTTTTATTTTACTTTTATATTATATTATATTGATTTCAAAAACACCCTTTTATATTATATTATATTGATTTCAGAAACACCCTAAGCAAACCATGGTATCACCAAGTTTAATTTTGGTTGAAATTGAATCTAGATAACTGCTACATTATTTTGTTGATGATTAAAAATCAGAAAAAAAAAAGACTTTAAAAATGGCCTTAATATTATCCATTAACAAGCCTTAACTTTTGTCTCTAAGGTGTAGGACAGTCGGTGACAGAGTGTGTTGTTAAGCCATTCTGTTTTGTTAAAGTCACCGGTTTGAAACCTGCGGGGACAAAAAATCCAACCATGTTAAGGGTTGGTGTGGCTCAGGCCGGCTGCGATCCCCGGGTGATTTTGACGGCTTAGATGCCCCTGAGTCGCGGTTTCTCAAGCCACAGGTTAATCGCGTAGCCAACAGGTCCCGCGTAAATTAACAAACAAACAAAAAAACAATCCTTAACCTTTCATTATTTGAACCTCAAACAACTTCTTAAAATTTACTAAAGTTTACAATTATGAAATCTCTATGAAAGTGTCTAATATCGTTCTTCTAATTCATATATCCCAATCAAGCCATCGTGTCTTTAAAATAGAGCTCAAAACAATATCATATAGTGTAATTTACAATTATGAAAGCTCTATGTAAGTGTCTAATATCATTCTTCTAATTCATATATCCCAATCAAGCCATCTAGTGTACTTAAAATGGAGCTCAAAACAATATCATATAGTGTGGGTTGATATTGGGTCTTTTAAATGTAGCTGAAAGGAGCTCAAAACAATATCATATAGTGTGAGTTGATATTGGGTTTTTTAAATGTAGTTGAAAGGTAAGTCAATATTTGGATGGTATTAAGTGGATGAGGTGATTTTAAATTTAATTATGGGTATACATATTATGTGCATGCAATAAATAAGAATTGACAGCTTACATATTCGATAAAGAAATTCAAGGAAGACCATAACTTATTCTTACATAAATAAGAGTGCATTTACTTTTCTCAATTTCAATAAAGCTATTAAATATTACCCAATAGTTGTAACAATTAATAAATAATTAGATGTTAAGCTACAATGAGAGTTAAGAATCCAAGGAAGAGTTATGGAGTTTATTCCAACCTCCGAACATGTGCAAAAACGATTTATTTTTTAATCCGAACCTTAATCCGATCCTCCATCCAAACGTTCATCTGGTCCTCCATTCGGACCCTGTTGAAGAGAAAATTTCTGATAACGAAAATTTCAAAACAGAAAACAGGAAGCAAGAAATCGGTCTGGGTAGAGTTGTAGACAAAATGGCATAGGTTAAAGGTAAGGGAACATCATTCCAAGAGTTCGAGGATAACAACCAAACCTCAAGGAATACCAACCTAGTGGCTCTCATAAACATACAATGAGGTTCGTGTAGAAATTAAAAAGGTTTTAGGAAGTTCCAACAAGCAAAAGGGATTTTCCAAAGGCAAAGAACATACATTAAATTCCCAACAAAGATATAAGAAAT
The DNA here is from genome assembly GCA_010110895.2 of Picea sitchensis. NCBI lineage: Eukaryota > Viridiplantae > Streptophyta > Pinopsida > Pinales > Pinaceae > Picea > Picea sitchensis. Next base: position 35,862 of record SNQJ01S0011591.1, read on the forward strand.
CGAAAGTCTTATGTAAACCATAAATAAAGAACTCACAGGAAAACTCATAAATCAGTTTGAAATTTAGGAAGACAATCTTAAATGACCATTAATAGTAATATTTAGAGGCTAAAACATTGATCCAGGGTAAGGAAACAAGGAGTTACGGGATCTATCCCAATCCCTGTTCTGGTGCGTAGTAATTATAAAATTCATTACAAACCTCCATCTGACACTTAATCTCGCACTCCATCTGATACTTAGTCTAGCACTCCATATGGCACTCCATACGGAACTAAATTTATGGGAAATTTGAATTTTAAAATTTTAGGGAGCTAATCGAATTTGGAAATAGTGAAACCTTAAGGAAGGGATAGTAAATGATGGAAAGGACACTCATGAGGTCAAGTTATAATTATATACCGTAACTTCATTCTCAAATTGTAATACTTCAAATTTAAAATTCAGAAAAAAGTAAACATAACATAATCACTCAATCAATTTTCTGAAATGGTTTTCTAAAAGACATCAAGGGAAATCCACTGCTACAGAGTTGAAAACCATGGCAGTGAGACTAAAGAACAGTTTTCGAATCTTCTACAGGTTTGGTAACATAAATCCCCAATTTGGGTTTCTAGAAAATTATCAACCAAACTTAAAATTTAATCAAACAAGTGGAATTTGCTTGTAGGACACTACATGAAAGTAAAAGAAATTACAATACACCAGCAGCGAGCCAACCAATATAAGTTCCATAACTGATAAATCTGACACAAATTTAATTTAGGACTTCCAATATTTTAAGCAGGGACCCAAAGTCGATCCCAACAATTAAATATTTCGAAATCAAATTCAGAAATTAAACAGAATCACTCAATGAAATCTGGGTTTGTGTTCTATAGACAACATGAGTAATATCGCTATTATAGAGTTGAAAAAATTTAAATGAATTTACCCATCTAACAATCTATAATATTTACAGGCTTGGGTGGCGAAATTCCCCAAAAACTTCTGTAAACAAGGGAAGAAAACATAAAGGGTTTATTGGCTGGGAAAAACTTAGAGACGAGGGAAATTTGTGTTGATACTTACTATATGTTTCCCTAGCCACGCAAATGAGAAGGGAAGGAATCGAGTTACCCCGCAATACATGCAGAGTAAAATCGACAGAGAACCCAAAGGAAAAACAAACGCAGAGTAAAACCACAAAATGATCAGATAAAAAAAAAACAGAGTCAGGTTGAAGGTTCTGGGAATAAAGAAAACACACAATCTGCGTTTGGAAAGGAAACCATCTCAGATATTTTGAAAACCCTCAAGGGAAAAGATTTAGTTGTGATCACATTCTAAAACTGGGCAGAAGGGAAGGCACTAAAATAAAGAGGCAAACGAACCCAAAATTTACCCACACAAATCCTGAAAACCATTCCCATTTCATAAACATATAATTTTCACATACAAAAAAAAACTTTTAACAAATTTACAATACGAACTTTTAAACATGTGTACCGTAAACGAAGGGTGAAGAATCTAAGTTGTTGTCCCAAGCTTGTGCTCCACCCAGCTTCTTTCTTTCTAATCGCTGAGAACTCACCAGTACCTCCCAGCCAACGCTAGGGGTACTCTTATTCCCCCTATGGCCCCCGAGCCACAAAGGGGCCAAGCATACAAACTAGAGAATAAGATGGCTCCCATCTCTCCTCACAAGTTCAAGCTACCACTCCTATCCGAGCTAGGTATCCCAACTTCCACAAGAAAAATCAGTCAAGTAAAATCCGACAGCATAACCTTAAGCTATCCAAAGAGTCATTCATTCCTCTTCTCTGCCATTTCTTATATAGATTCCTTCTTATTGAATTTTCCATTTGCACATTAAATTATTTTTATTTAAAATTAATTAGGAAATATTCTCCCTCATACACTTGTTACCCAATCCCTTAGTTGCAGCAAAAATTCATTTAATTCATTTAATTAAATTTCCAATTTCCCTCGCTCACCTAAAAGAATTCCTAAAAATGCTCCTTGTTATCCCTTTATTCCCTCAATTTCTTTTAACGACTGACACCCTTCTTAAAGTTTAGTTGAGTTCATTTTTGGAAATTTCTATAGACTAGCTTTCTTTCTATGTTCCACATTCCTTTTGCATTTATATTCCTCTTTTTATCTAAGTTCGAATTTAGCAAGTTTTCCACATACACAAAAATTAAATTTTTAGATAATTTAATCCTCCTTTAAATTATAAATTTAATTTTCCCCATTTTCTTTTCTTCATCCCCCCTTTATTAATTGTTTAATTAATTTTTAGTCCTCTTATCCTACTTAGATCTAGGCTTCAAATTCAACTAGGCTTAGAATTTTTTTAAGGGAAAGGTTATAATTTAATAAACTTTACTTATACATAATTAATTTAAGGCTGACCATGTCAAGGTAAAATATTGTTTTCTAAGCACCTAGGTTCATTGACTCACCTGTTTTTAAACATTGTGATGTGCCCTTCAATACACACTATGTGATCCAAGGGTTCCACTCATCTTTATTCATGTTCCAATTATGTGATGTGCCCTTCTAGACGCACTACGTGCTCCAAGTGTGCCACTCACCTTTTGACTGATTTTGGTAGACGTCTAACCCTTGGAGTCAAAACGCCATGAAGAGACCTTGTGGGAGACTAAGTTCTTGTAACAAATAAGGAACATGCCTTATTGCATGCCCTTTAGAATCTTCATGAGAGAATGTCTCAGTCTGCCCTCACGGCATTGTGGATCTCTCGAACTACATAATCATTAACCTACAATAAGAGACACGATGAGAGTGCTAGTAGGGTGTGGTAGAGTTGTTTCCACACCTCTCCCTCAATATCTATGGTAGTCATGCATGACCCATTTACTCCAAATGTGAGTCTGATTAGCAAGCTATCGTCAGCCTGCATCCATCAATGAAACATGTCAGTGATCCAAATCAACAACATAATATACCAGTCATATGTCACATATAAAATAAAATAAATACACAAACCATAAACAATCCACTCCCTGACTCGATCTGGAGTCCAATGAGGTCCATCGATGCCATCGACATCCTCAATCGGTCCAAAGTCCTTCACACTCAGGAGAAAATGGTCAATAGCACCTGTCAATACAAATATAATCAATAACATATCATCATATCCACAACATCATCATAATCCATAAGAGAAGCAGTCAATCATATAATGAACTGGATCACTTGCACGCAAGTGTCCTCAAAGAATATGTCACATCAGAATTGTGCAAGAATAGGATGTTACATACACCCCCTCTTGTTTTAAATTTCATCCTGAAGTTTCACAGTGGACAAGTGCAGAAATAAAGTATCTGACAAAATCTAAATGTCTAGTTATCAAAAAAAAATGGAAACTCCTGACGCATATCATATGTGTCCTCCCGGGTAGCCGAGTGTGGACTATAATTATCCCACTAGACCTTGACCTCATTGAATATTCGACGTTGTAGCTACCAAATGTGATGGTCCATAATGCATATTGGCTCTGTCATGAGTGCACCCTCGTCTGATACCTGCAAATAACTCATGTCAATCACATGTGTAGGGTCACTAACATAATGTCTCAAAACAAATACGTGAAAAACATCGTGCATATGCTATAAAGAATTAGGCAAGGCTAGTCGATAGGCCATGGGCCCCTTCCTTTCCACAACCTTGAAAGGTCCCATGAACCTAGGAGAGATTTTAGCACCCTTTCCAAACTTGATTGAACTCTTGTGTGGTTTCACCCGCAAGAAGACTCAGTCTCCAAATTCATAACTACGCTCAGTGTGATGCCCATTGGCATAACTCTTTTTTCAATCCTGTTCTTCCTTGATCCTTTGTATTATCATTTTCATTTTCTCTTCCATTTCTTGGATCGCTTCTAGTCCTACCAACACCCTATTGTCAATTCGATCCCAAATCAAAGGCGTCCGACATGGTCACCCATAAAGGAACTCGAATGGAACCATCTTAATGGTTCTCTGATAAATATTGCTGTATGCAAACTCTACTAGTGGAAAGAACTCCTCCCAATTCTTATGTTGGTCCATTACGTACATACACAACATGTACTCCAAGATTTGGTTCATTCTTCATGTCTTCCCATCTGTCACCAGGTGATATGCAGTACTAAATTTAAGTTGGGTCCCCAAGGCCTCCTGGAAACTAGTCCAAAATCGTCCGGTAGACATCGATGCTTGATCATATATGATCATCTTAGGCATGCCATACAACCTCATAATCTCACTGATGAAAAATCTAGCTTTTTCTGGTTCTTGATACGTCGTATGTGAAGGGATAAAATGTGCACTCTTCTTCAGAGTGTTAAGTACCATGAAAATCGAGTCGTGCCTCCTTGCAATCAACAACAATCCAACAATGAATTCCATCAAAATGACCTCCCATTTTGATTCTGGAATAGCGTGTGCGTGTTGTAATCCTACGGGATGTCCATGTTCAGACTTCACTTGTTGACATTCTAGACATATTCCCATGTAGTTGACTATGTACGCCTTCATTCATTTCCCGAAGAATAAGGGTTTAAGGTCAGCCCTCATCTTCGTGACTCCTAGGTAAGACTTGTACACTCCTCTATGAGATTTTTTTAATATCAAACTTCTCAACTCGTCGTTGGGAGGTACGTAAATCCGGTTATTATATCTTAGTAATCCGTCGTTGTCCACAGTAAACCCCTCAAATTTTGGTACCAACATGGTGTTTTGTTCGATAAATTCCTTAACCTCCTTATACCAGTCATCGTCGTGTTGTAAAGTTAGAATATTTTCACGTAGATTCGTCTGAAGAGGCATCACCGAAAATATATCTGGCCTCCAACTCAACACATCATCCACTTTGTTCGATGTTCGTTTTATGTAGGTAATCTCGAAATCATACTCGCTAGGCAATTCTGACCAACGGCTTTGTCACGCGTTCAAGTTGCTTTGAATAAAAATGTGTTGTAATCCATAGTGGTCCATTTGTAGTTTGAATTTTCGTCCAAACAGGTAGTGCCTCCACACTCTCAGGGAATAAAAAATAGCTAAAATCTCCAAATCGTGCGTCGCGTAGTTCTCCTCATGCTTTCTTAACTTCACCGATATGTAAGCGATCAATCGACCGTCTTACATCAAGACTCTTCCTAAGCCTTCCTTGGATGTGTTAGTGCATACCAAGAATTCCTCATCCATGTCAAGGACTTTTAGTATCAGTGTTTTCGTCAACAGCTCCTTAAGCCTTCAAATTTCTTCCATGCATTTCTCGGTCCAAAAAAATTTCGTGTTCTTCTTCTGCAATTCTGTAATCGGAGTTCCTATCCTCAAAAAACCCTAGATGAATCGTCGATAATATCCCACTAAACCCATGAAGCTACGCACTTCTGGGACATTCGTCAGCGCAGACCATTCCATAATAGCCTAAACCTTTTTTGTATCCATAGCTATACCTTTGTCGGATATGACATACCCTAAATAATGAATCCTCATTTGATAAAACGAGCATTTCGACAGTTTCCCAAACAATTTCTTCTATCGTAGACACTGTAGTACCAAGCGCAAGCGTTCATCATGTTCTTCCATCGTATTATATTATATCAAAATATCATCAATGAATACTTCAAAAAACTTGTCCAAGTATTTGTGGAACACCCCATTCATCAAGATCATGAACACCCCTGGTCTGTTTTCAGTCCAAGCAGCAAAAACGTAAACTCATAATTTCCAAACCTCATCTTAAACGAGGTCTTAGGAATGTCTTCCTCTTTGATCTGTAACTGGGGATACCCTGATCTTAAGTCGATCTTCGAGAACATTGTCACACCCTTCATCTGATCAAACATATCGTCTATCCTTGGCAACGGATATTGGTTCTTGATTGTTTCCTTGTTCAATTGACGATAGTCAATGTAGAGTCTCCCCGAAGCATCCTTCTTTCGTATGAAAATAACAGGAGCACCCCACAATGACACACTTGGACGTATAAGTCCTAGGTTCAACAACTCCTTCAGTTTCTTTTTCATCTCATGTAACTAAGGTGTCAACATCCAATAAGGCATTATTCCTATTGGTTTAGTCCTAGGCTTTACGTTGATGTAAATTCCAATTGCCTCTCATGTGGAAACCCCCAGTAACCCCTCTGGGAATATGTCTTCCAACTCTCATACTACCAGAAGGTTTTCTAGTCCTTCTGCCATGCACTTTTTGTTTAACGCAAGGATCACATATAGATTTCATCCCTTGCGTATGATCTTCTAAAGTTGTAGTGAATATATGAACCTTAGGGAAACTCCCTGGTTCCTTCCTACAATCACATGTCTCTGTCCCTCATCATCTACCAAACTCAATCATTCCATCTTATAGTTGAGTATCGCCTCATACAATCCCAACCAAGCCATACCAATCACAATGTCATAAGATCCTAATATTTTGGCATACAGGTTGGTCTTTGTTGCAAAATATCCCAGGTTAAGGATACAAACCTTTCCTCCAACCTTTTGTTTAGCTCCAGAATCCATTTCTACGTAGATAAACTCATCTTGTTTGAATTCCTTTACCTTAATTATTTTTAGCACTGCCCCAAAAATAAATCTCTTTGTAGCTCCCGGATCTATTAAAATAATAAAGGTATGGTCAACAATGGTACATGATGTCTTGAGCACAGTAGACTAGTACTCGTCCTAGCGATTGTTCACCGTTGCATGAATCTAATGGGCCTTGCCCAAATATCCTACTGTAGTATGCCTGACTGACCTAGATTATCTGCCCCTCTCAACCGAGCAGTCACGTTGGTAATGTGGTTCTCCACATGTCTATCATCCAGTCTTCAGTCCAATACTCTTGGTCCCTGAAGTTGAAGTTGATGGCCCATCGGCATGAAACCCTGGTCTGTTCTATTGAACAGGAATGTACTACAGCTGTTGTAGATGACGTTGTTGTTGGTGTTGTGGTCCTCTGTAGGGATTATGTTGCTGAGGTGTCGGTTGTCGTGGTGTCATGAATCTATATCCTCTATGAGTTCCTCAATACCCTAGTGGATATATGGTTGGTGTTTGATGTTGCAGCACACTGTATGTCTCATGTCTAGTCGATCTTGCCAGAATCTTGCTCTGACCCCCACTGATGAGCTCTTCCTCAGTTATGAGGGCCTTCTGGACAAAATCGTGCAACGTTTGAGGCATTAAACTCCTCACCTTCGCATGAATGTTGACATTAAGACAAAACACAAACTTGTTGACCTGAAGCAGGGATGATTTTAAGGATGGAAATTTATTTTAAAATGTAGAAACCTTGGCGAATCTTACTAATCCTTAATATGCCAACTATAAATGTTTGGCGATATTTTTGTAAAAATATTCAAATTTCTAAGTATTTTATATAGTTTTTATAAAATTTTGGCGATTTTAAGTTAAAATAATGTTATCCTATAGAATTTGAGCGAATCATTTTTAAAATAGCGAATCTCATTTTTGGAAAAACCATGGAAAATTAGCCCATGAGCGAAATTTATCCCCTAAAATCATCCTTGAGGTCTTGAAGCTTCTAAGTGTTCAAATGTGGAGCATACCTAAGAAACTCCATGAAATGGGCCTCATACTCGAGCACCGTACACCCACCCTATTACAAGTTGTTGAACTCATTGAGCTGACACTCAACTAATTCCTCCAACAAATACCTCTCTCGAAACCACTCCACGAACAGCTCCCATGACATGTCTTCGACGACCATGTTCAATTGTGGCAAGAGCATCTTCCACCAAAGCAGTGCACTCACCTTCAACTAAAATACCGCCATACAGACCTTCATGTTGGACGTATAGTTGCGACGTGAAAATCACATCGCCATACTCTCCAACCATGCCTCAGTGGTTGTGTCGTCTGTGGCACCAAAGAACTTGGGAAACTTGACCTTCTCAAATTCTTGGCGAACGCTACTAGTAGCGATTGGGGTGTGCGGTGGAGTCCGGGTGGACCCTCCGGGGGCATCAATGCTTCAGCCTTTTCTCTATCCAAACGGATAACCATGGCCTCTGACATCCTCTCAAAGGACCCCATCAACCCAACTAAATCTCCCATAGCTATATGTTCTTGTCTGATGACTTGTTCTTCTCCTTGGGGGTTAGACCCTTTGGGTATGGATGCTACTGGAGGCGTTGCGCCTCCTCCCCTAGCACCACATTGTATGACTCCACGACATCCTCTAACCATGATTACCTCCACTAATATAAGTCAAATTAATTAGTTATAAATTATAATCAAGTGTTAATGCAGAGGAAGGTGTAATGTTCCCAAGTCGTGGGGTAGAACCCACTCTGATACCATATGTAGCAGCCCTCTATTACTACAACCAAAAAAAAAATATTTGCATTAGGAAATATACATTATTCTTAATAGTGACAACCTTGGCACATCATCTGACATATTAATGAAAAATATTAACAACCTGCACGACATAAGATGGAAGAACATTGCAGTGAATAATGATACATATATCGATGCATTAACACAATAACCAACATCCCATAACCAATGTGTTCTTTTAATAATGACCCATCACAGCATAAACCATAAATCGCTCAATTCTTCTCATAAGGAAAATCATCAGTTAACATCAAGATAATTCATCATAATGTCGGGTCTAATCTAATCTACTCAATCCATCCTTCAGGTAATGATTAAGAAAAAATCATACAATTCAGAGCTATATAAAAATTAAGAATCGTAACTGTAATTACCATCAACGAGTCTAATCTATACTCATGTCTAAGGGATCCAAAAGAAGATCATCTTCACCCATCACGTAAGGACATCATGTTACCTTACATATCCAACTAAGAATAAAAGGATATCAACCATGCTTAAACAACACAATGATTTAACATGCTACCCTTCATCATGTACCCAATTATAAAACTGATAAAATCCACATAAGTAATAAATAAGAATTCTACAGCTTACATATCCATTAAAGAAATTCAAGGAATATTATAACTTATTCTTACATAAATAAGAGTGCATTTACTTTTCTCAAATTCAATAAAGGGATTAAATATGACCAATCAGGTGTAACAATTAACAGATAATTAGATGTTAAGATGCAATTAGAGTTAAGAATCCAAGGAAGAGTTATCGAATTTATTCCAACCCCTGAACCTGTGAAAAAATGATTTAGTTTTCAATCTGAACCTTAATATGGTCCTCCATACAGACCTTCATCTAGTCCTCCATCTGGACCCTGTTACACAACAAATTTCTGATAACAAAAATTTCAAAACAAAAAATAGGCAGTAAGATATCGGTGTGGGTATAGTTGTAGCCAAAACAATAGAGGTTAAAGGTATGAGAACATCATTCCAGGTGTTCGGGGATAAAAAAACAGACCTCAAGGAATACCAACAAAGTGACTCTGATGAACATACAACGTGGTTCTTGTAGAAATTAAAAACGTTTTAGGAAATTCCAGCAAGAAAAAGGGATTTTCCAGAGGTGAAGCACATACATAAAATTCCCAATAGAGATATATGAAATTGAAAGTCTTATGTAAACAAAAAATAAAGAACTGGAATGAAAACTCATAAATCGGTTTGAAATTTAGGAAGACAATCTTAAATAACCATTAATAGTAATATTCAGAGGCTAAAACATAGATCTAGGGTAGGGAAACAAGCAAGAGTTCTGAGCTCTATCCCAACCCCTGATCCGATGTGCATTAATTCCAAAATTCATTATATACCTCCATCTAACACTTAATATGGCACTCCATCCGATACTTAGTCAAGCACTCCATCCGACACTCCATATAGAACTAAATTTTTGGGAAATTCAAAATTTAAGATTTCAGGCATCTAATCGAATTCGGAAATGGTTAAACCTTAAGGAAGGTTCAGTAAATGATGGCAAGGACACCGATGAGTTCAAGCTATAGTTATATCCCCCAACCTCTTTCTCGAATTGTAATACTTCAAATTTAAAATTCAGAAAAAGTAAACATAACATAATCACTCAATCAATTTTAGAAATGGTTTTCTAAAAGAGAGTAAGGGAAATCCACTGCTACAGAGTTTAAAATTGTGGCAACAAGACTAAAGAACAATTTCATAATCTTGATCAGGTTTGGAAACATAAACTCGCAATTTCCTTTTCCAGAAAATTATCAAACAAACTTAAAATTTAATCAAACTAGTGGAATTCGCTCGTAAGACTCTACAGGACAGTAAAAGAAATCAAAATACAACAACAGCGAGCCAACCAATATTAGTTCCAGAATTGATAAATCTATAAAAAAAAATATTTAGACCTTTCAATAATTTAAGTAGATACCCAAAGTCGATCCCAACAATTAAATATTTCGAGATAAAAATTCAGAAATTAAACAGAAACATAACACAAACGCTCAATGGAATATGGGTTAGTATTATACATATAGCATGAGTAATACCTCCTTTACAGAGTTGAAAACCTGTACATGAACTTACCCAACTCACAATCCATAAGCTTTATAGGATTGGGCAGCGAAAGGCCCAAAAAACTTCTTTGAACAAGGGAAGAAAACACATAGGGTTTATTGGATGGAAAAAACACAGAGACGAGGGAAATTTGTGTGGGTACTACTTGTTCATTACCTGAGCCACACAGATGATAAGGGAAGGAGGTTTACCTCTCAAGACACACCGAGTAAAATCGACAGATCACCCAAAGGAAAAAAAACGCAGATTAAAATCACAAAATAATCAGATAAAAACAAACAGAGTTGGGTTGAAGGTTCTGGGCATAAATAAAACACAGAGTTTGTGGTGGGAAAGGAAACCATATCAAACATTTTGAAAACCCCTAAGGGAAAAGATTCGGCTGTGAACGCATTCTGAACCTGGGTGGAAGGGAATGAAGTTAAAAAAAGAGGGGACATAACCCAAATTTTACCCACATAGATCCATAAAACCATTCCCATTTCATAAACATAAAATTTCCACATGTAAAAAACAACCCTTAAGAAAATTACAACAAAAATTTCAAACATTTGTACCGTAACCGAAGGGAGAAGAATCTGAGTTGTTTTCCCGCGCTTGCGTTCCATCCATCTCCTTTCTTTCTAATCGTTGAGACCTCACTGGTACCTCCCAACCAATGCTAGGGGTACTCTTCCTCCCCTTGAGCCTCCTAAGCCGCAAAGGGTCCAAGCACAAAAACCAAAGAACAATGTAGCTCTGAGCTCGCCTCGCAAGGTCGAGCTACCACTCTTATCTAAGCTGGGTATCCCAAATCCCAAAAGAAAAATCAGTAAGGTAAAATCTGGCAGCATAACCTTATTCTAGCCAAAAAGTCAGCCATTCCTCTTCTCTGCCATTTCTTATATAGATTTTTTCTTAGTGACCTTTCCATTTTCACATTAAATTAGTTTTATTTAAAATGAGTTAACAAATATTCTCCCTCATACACTTGTCACCCAATCCCTTAGTTGCACCAGAAATTCATTTAATTAATTTAATTAAATTGCTAATTTCTCAAACCCACCTAAAATCATTCCTGAAAACGCTCCTTGTTGTCCCTTTATTCCCTAAATTTCCTTTAATGACTGACAACCTTCTTAAACTTTAGTTGAGCTATTTTTTGGAAATTTCTCTAGACTAGATTCCTTTCTATGTTCCACATTCCTTTTGCATTTATATTCCTCTTTTTATCTAAGTTCGAATTTAGCAAGTTTTGCACATAGACAACAATTAAATTTTTAGATAATTAAATCCTCCTTTAAATTATAAATTTAATTTTCACCCTTTTATTTTCTTCATCCCACCTTTATTAATTGTTTAATTAAATTTTAGTCCCCTTATCCTACTTAGACTTAGGCTTCAAATTCAACTAGGCCTAGCAAATTTTTAAAGGAAAGGTTATAATTTAATAAACTTTACTTATATACAATTAATTTAAGGCTGACCATATCAAGGTAAGATATTTTTTTCTATGCACCTAGGTTCATTGACTCACATGTTTTTATGTATCACGACGTTCCCTTCAATATGCAGTACGTGCTCCAAGGGTGCCACTCACCTTTATTCATGTTCCAATTATGCGACGTGCCCTTCAAGATGGAGTACGTGCTCCAAGGGTGTCACTCGCCTTTTGATTGATTTTGGTAGACGTCTAACCCTTGGAGTCAAAACTCCGTCAACCGACCTTATGGGAGACTAAGGGACTCTAAGGAATACTGAACATGCCTTATTGTGAGCCCCTTAGAATATTCGTGAGCGACTATCTTATTCTTCCCTCACGGAATCATGGATCTCTTGAACTAGGTAATCATTAACCTACAGTTCAAGTCACGAAGGGAGTGCTAGTAGGTTGTGGCAGGGTTGTTTCCACACCTCTCCCTCAATATATCTAGTAGTCATGCATGACCCCGTTACTCCAAATGTGATTCTGATTAGCAATCTATCATCATCCTACATCCATGAACGAAACATATCAGTGATCCAAATAAACATCATAATATACTAGTCATATGTCACATATGCAATAATAGAAATATGCAAACCATAAATAGTCCACTCCGTGACTCGATTCAGAGTCTAAGGAGGTCCATCGATGCCATCGACATCCTCAATTGGTCAAGAGTCTTGTACACTTAAGAGAAACTAGTCAATACAAATATAATCAATAGCATATCATCATATCCACAACATCATCATAATCCATAATCCAAACAGTGAATCATATAATGAATCGAATCACTTGCACGCAAGTGTCATCAAAGAATAAGTCACATCAGAAGTGCGCAAGAGAAGGATCTTACAATAATCTAGGCTTATGATTAGAATATATTTTAATTAACCGAACTTGAATTTAAATTTGTTTCTTCCATATTGTTTAGAGATGCCATTGATTTTGTAGAGAAGGCATTTCATAGAATTTGAATTTCCTTCTATGTCTACATATTCTACACTTTTGGGAGGAATTCATGAACTTATGTAGAAAGTATCTTATATTATCATCCTAAAGCTATATGGGCCTTCAATAAGATATAATTCCATTTTTTATTTAAATCAACATGAGTTGTACATAAGAGTTGTTGGAAGCCTACATGGCTTGGAAATCCTAGTATTGGGTTATCGTTACATTTTCTTATTGGAATCATCAAAAGGTTGGAAGTCAAAGGTGACAAGAGTTTATTATAAATGTAAGGAGACTTATATTTGTGAGTATTTTATTGGGAGTGAAATCTCTCATGGAGGATTAGAGTGACCATACATCTATAATCCTTATTCCTTACATAATTTTTCAATGAACCATAAAAGTATCTGAAGAAACAATAAAAATGACCACATATTTTATAGAAGGATCTAAATATGAAATAGTATTCTAATTCTTAAGGAAGGTGTTTGATGATTATGAGTCAAAGATAAGTATCATATGATAATTTATTTTTCTAAAGTATATGTCAAATATTGTGATCAATGAACTAGGTGTAGAAATAATAAGGGGTATACAATATGTCAAATTGAAAAAAAAATATTGTTAAAATATTTGATGAAAATAGGGGTGTATTCTATTTGGAAATATCTTATGAGAGAGATTATTAACCATAAAATTTTGGGTGGTGGAAATAAAATTAGATATTCTCTGATATTCCATAGAGACTCCCATTATGACATAAACTAACTATGCAAAAACCCCATGTAACATATGGATCCCATCAAAGACTTCTAAAAGCATCATGAATATTTTGAGAGGGTTCCTGTTGGGTATGTGTTATATTCTTTGCAAGATTGCATTTTCTGGGACCGCGTTATATTTATGTGTTTTTTCGGCACATGGTTTCTTTGCCGATGGTTTTCTATTTCTGGTTAAGGAAATAGGGTTTTGGACTAATCCAGGTCATTGGGTTATGGTTTTGGATGCCGTTGGCTCCTATATGTATTTTTTATTGTAAACATTGTAACATAATGAATGAATATAGAATATGTTGGTTTTCCTCGTTTTGGGTTTCCAAGGGAAACATATGTGTAATGTTTGTATTTTCCATTGTATATTTTCTGTTCTTTTTCTGAATATCTGTTTGCAGTATATATTGTAAAAGGTTAATATTTACAGTTCCAATACCATAAAGTTAAACCTAACCTTAATTATATAAAACAAAACCCTAGTAGAAGGAAGGAAAAGGGTTCCCATTACTTTGGCTCCCATAACTTTTCCATAGTTTGAGAAGTAAATGTGGAGGAGAGACTAGTATTGTACATTGGGTGAATCAATCTGTGGAGGATTATGATATACCATAGTATCTCATAGATTCCCAATGAATTTGGAACTCTTTCTAATTTGTATTATAATCCCTATTATATAAAATAACAATGACACATTGATTCGATTTCATCGCATTTTCCCAAATCACATTTCTCTAACTAAATGTTGTTTGCATGATATTATCTTGTAGTTCCATTTTATTTACAAATTAGTTAGATAATACTTATTGTTTTATATGTATAGTTTCATAGTTGAGCATATCCCAATATACTAGAAGTTAGTTTAAGATTTGTTTTAGCAAGCCTACCATTACAATATCAAAGGAAGCTTAAATATCATACATGTGGTTTCACTATGCGCAAATATGAAATAGTGCATGCATTCATGAGATATAATAAAATTCCCCTAATTTCGTGATTTGATATTAAAGAATACATAAAAATACTTATGTTGAATCTCACTCCCAATAGAACTCATAATTAAAAAACTGTTATTTTCACTAAATATTATAGATATCCACATTTGTTGACATTTTTAATACCTCTTTTTTTAACCCATAATATGGTAACATGATATAACATTTTTCTATTTTCTATATATATGTGTGTGTGTGTGTGTGTGTGAAAAAAAAAAAAAGGTATATAAAGTGAACATTATATCCTCTTTCGAAGGGATGCTAAAATAACTATGAAATCAGAATAAATGGACTGATTTAACAAATTTAGCATCTCTAATCAGTAATTCCCTTTTTGAAAGGAGTTTCCTATGTACCTCATCTCTCCATAATTTCCAAAACTTTGATTGAGAACTAACCTGATTATAAAAAAAAACCTCCCAATGAAGTTTCCAAAGGATATATAAGGCAGAGACTCTCAAGCAGTGCCAAATACTAACCAAGGAATATCAGATCACCGACCTCGAATCAACAAAAAAACAATTGTCCCAATTCAAATTCCCCTGAATAATGTTTTCCAATTGATATTGAAGGTTCCAATCCCAACAAGATATTTCAAAGGTGCACTCCCGTAAAATATGCTTCATTGATTCGGGATTCAAGGAAGAGAGGGGAATTCCATCAAAAACACCACTTTTGGCAAGTTGGGATTTGGAGGGGAGACCTTGGTATATCACCAACCATGCAAAAACTTGAAGCTTATCAAAATATCGAATTGACCAAACACCATGCAACCTCCAAATCAAATGGCTATTTGTATCTAAATAAATCCACCCTACATCAAGAATGGGACCTAATCCATTCCTTTGATGAAAAATGGAGTAAATCTTATAGGAATCATATTGGTTCAATGGATGTCCAAAAATCCACTCTAAATCTCACCAAAATGGCTCGGTCATAAAAATATTCATCCTAAAAGTCCCTGAGCCAAAAGTTCTCCATCCATGTAGGCCAATATGTAGAAGAAAATCCAAACTTCCTATCCATTGAATGCCAAATATTCTAAGAATGAGAATTGGAATCCAAAATATCTCTCCAAAACAAAACATTGTTTCTACTAAACCTCCTTGAGTAAAAATGAGGGAGTTCAGATATGCAAGTTCTCTTCTTATTCCAACTCCAAATTGGCCTCCTAGCTAGATCCCAATCTGATCTACTTCCTAACCACTTCCAATGAACCAAAATTTCTACCCTCCTACAATTTTTCTAAATACAGAGGCCCAAAGAATCTTTCTCACCACCATAAACTTAGTAGAAAAGAAAAGAGCCTTACAATAGCAAAAAAAACGTTATGCTACAATATTTCCAAGCACCAATCCCACATTACAACAACAAAATATTTACCCAAATGGTATATCAAGATACCTCACAATAACTCTTGGTTGGAAAAATATCCAAGTAGTTGGAAACCACATGGGCCTATCCTGAAGAGAAAATAACCATCATTATATATTGTGATCACTAACAATTTCCCTTGAAGCCTCACAAACCACTGCAAGACAGGTCCTTTCATTTGATATGGACTCCTCATTAGCATCGACCAACGAAAGAGAGTCATCTACAAAATGATTGTTAATCATCTCCTCCCACCTAGGGAGAGAAATACCTCTAATCCAACCTTGAAGATGAGCTTCCTCCAATAAATATCCAAGAACATTAGCTATCAAAACATAGAGCTAAGGATCCAAAGGGCACCATTTCTTGACAAACCTATGGAGATGGAAGTAGCAAGACAATACATTATTCAGACAAACAAAAGAAGATGAACATGTAAAAATATTTTTAATCATACCAACAAAATGTTAGTCAAACCCACAAAAAGTCAACATATCAATGATAAATATCCAATCAATATTATCATCTGCTTTCTCAAAATCATTTTTCAAGAAGATTTCTTGTTGACCAAACTCCCTGGCCCACTCCATGGCCTACCAAGATAACAAGACTATATCCAAAATAAACCATCCCTATACAAATCGTGTGTATTCGTGGTGGATAATATATGGGCCATATTTTGAACTCTCCTAGTTAAGTCCTTGGCCATAATTTTATAAGAAACGCTCAATAAATTTATCAATTGCCACCCAAGAATAGAATCTCTAACTATGTTCTTTGGAATAATCTTGATCATTCCTTTATTACGTGATTCTAAAAGACACCCTCTGGAAAATACCTCATGTGAAAGATTGCAAAAATTATCCCCCAGTGCAGGGATGATTTTAAGGATGGAAATTTATTTTTAAATGTAGAAACCTTGGCAAATCTTAATAATCCTTCGTATGCCACATATCAAATGTTTGGCGATATTTTTTAAAAAATATTCAAATTTCTAAGGATTTTATATAGTTTGTATAAATGTTTTTTGATTTTTAAGGTAAAATAATTGTATCCTATACAATTTGGGTGATTCATTTTTAGAATAGAAAAATATATTTTTGGGAAAAACCATGGAAAATTAGCCCATGTGCGAAATTATCCCCTAAAATCACCCCTTCCCCACTATGTTCAATATATCTTTGTAAAAATCACAAGGTAGACCATCAATACCAGTGGACTTCCCATTTTTCATTGAAGAGAATGAAACAAAAAATTTGTCTTTCATAAAATCTATTTCCAATATATCCTTATATTCAATCAATTTACTTTGTGCGACACCACTCCGAAGCAAGCATCCCTAGTAGCCACAACTAAATTCGAAAAATGGTAAATAGAAAAATTATTTTTAAAGTGACCACTAAACAAATCTTGAATCTCTATTGGGTTCTCCTCAAGAAACCCATCTTCTCTACGTAGACCAATAACCCTATCAACCACAACTTTCCTCTTCAAGAAGTCAAAGAAGAAATTCGATCCCCCATCACCCTTTTGGATCTGTTGTATTCAATATCTAAGTCGACCCCCTCTATAAATATACTCCTCCTTGTGAAATACCATCTCAAACTAAGCAACATATTCCTAGAGGGTGATGTTATGAAGGTCCTCCTCCAAGAGAATAAATGCCTCCTCTATTTTATGTCAATCCTCTCGAAGCTCTCTCCTAGGATTCCATACAATGTGGAGCCCGATACCCTAATTAACTTCACATCACAATGAATTGCCACCTCTCACTATAAAAGACACCCTTTGTCCCCCCTAGGATGAGGAAAAAGGTTCCACACATTATGCACCAAATCCTTGAAATTTACAGACTCAAAATGAGAGACATTAAGATTGAACAAAAATGAAGGTTTGGAGTCCACCACATGTCCTACTGAAATAGAAGTCATAATGGATAGGTGATTTGAACATGTAGCTACAATTAACACATCAACCAGATGCGTATTCATAGAAAAGGGGATATCATCCCTTGGCCATAGATCTGATCTATCCTACAATGATTCTTGTAAGATCCCTGTCTAAATTTGGACTAATTAAACCATCCACCATAGTCAACTCCTTTCTTCCCTTGAATAGGGTCGAACAACTCATGAAGAGAAGCTTTACAATTATACCAAGCTTGTTTATATGAACCACTGATCACATAACCAAGCCTTCCTCCCCTATCACTATCCCATTCAACCATGTTAAAATCTACACAAATCATCCACTCAATATATATAAGAAAGGTATGTGTCCATGCCTAGAGACATGTATGTGCAAGGCTAAGATTTGGATCATACACAAAACAAAAACACAACAATATCTCCTAAAATAACATAGTAATCCACATGTAATAATTGCTCAGGTCACTCCCTGAAGCTATAACAACAATTTGTAGATATGAGGAAATAGATAACACCACCCCACCTCTTCCCTGAACATGATCTATGTCCCATAATGGGATATTAAAAACATAACTCGTGTGATTGCGAAGGTAGAATCCACATGACTTGACCTCCTACAAAAATTATATTTTTGGCCTGATGTTTTGAGGAACTCTTTGAACAACCGTCTTCCTACCTGGGATTTTTGTCCCTCTGACATTCCATGAAATTTTATAAGTGTTGGATAATGATTATGAAAAATGATTGACTACATTTTTCTTATCTTTTCTTCTTTCTTATTTTAGTTTAACCAACACATTGATTGGAGATTAATGGATATTTTGACAAAACTGTTTTTTTTTCATTATCAAGTGAGGTCAAAATGGTCCAATTCTTTCCTCCTGTATTTTTGAAATGGGAAACGAAGAAAAGACACTAGTAGTAAAGAACTTGGATTTTAATTCATCAATATCTAGTTCCTACATCAGATTGCTTAGTAGGTAGGGAAAAATAATTTATATAAGCTACATGCATTAATTCTTATAATTATTTTCTTGTTTCTACCTAATGGGGGTTCATTAAAGAGTCCTTCCACCAAGTATATTTTTCATGTCCTACTCAAATCATCAAATCCTATTGAAATTTGTTATTAAACCATAAAGTTCTTAGGTTGTTGGGAGAATACATAAAATATGTATATATGGGAGAGTTGTAGGATATCACATGGCCTCTAATTCTTTATTAATTGCATAAAATGTTGTATATGTGAGAGATTATTATGTGGAAAAGATGGTTTTGGGAATTCAATAATGAAGAGGAAGACAATATAATGTCTTCTACTTCCTCTATTATTCTTATAGTATCCCACCCTTTCTGTATGCTCAATTGTGGAACAATAAATTAACACAACTACAATTGAACCCTCATTCATAGTGGCCTAGTATTCAACTTGTCCTTATACCCATCCAAGGTTAGGATTAATTTTTTTGAATGCCTCAACTATTGATTAGGATTAGGGTTTTCAACATTAAAAAATATTATTGAAAGTCTTCATGTGACTATCTTGGCATATGTGTATAAATGGAGATGGTATAACATCAACTTTGTACCATGCTAGCCAAAATCATAGGTTAACTTCTGAGAGACATGACTTCCTTATACAGACTCTAACTAAGGTGATATTTGTGTCATTGGAAATATGTTATTGTGTAGAATATCATTGGAGGAATGAGAACTTTGTTTGCACATTTGTAACGCTAAAATTACGATTTAATTCCCTAATTAGACTCTAAAATTTTTAAAATTGCAAGTCACCAAAATAGGACTTGCCCCTAAAATGGACCCTACAAGTCAATATCTCTAATGTTTCCACTAAGAAAGTACTAAAATAGATAAAAAAAATTATATAATCATCTCCATTTCAAATCATTTAAGACATAAAGAAGTCCAACCTAATTTTTTTCATTTCAATAGTTAATTTGAAAAATCGTCTAAATCTTGAAGTGTGCATAATAGGATAATTTTGAGTGATCTATTTAACTAACCACCTTGGATAAATAATTATAAACTCAAATCCCACACCACCCTACCCCTAAATATCAATATGATATTAATATATTAAAAATACAACTTAACTCCTTATACTAAAACAATATATTTATTTATTTATTAAAATTTTAAATGTACCCCAATATCAATTCACAATTATGTGGTATAATACCTTGTAATTGTAACTAGTGATCTTCCTATGATATTATATTTTACGGAAATTGGATTTTACAATTTTGTAGTTGAGTGCGATATAGGCTTACCCATTTGAGATAGTCTAAATCCAAGTAATAGTTTCACCCTCTCTATGCCAAAATCACCAAAATCAATAGGATAACTATTAAAAAAAAATGAAAATCCTAAGATATGGCATATGACATCAACAAGGAATGACCCATTAATGAAGGGGATTTAACATCTATAATGTTGGAATTTCAAAATACCCTAAAGTTATAAACCTTACTAATGATGACTTTGAAAAATATCAGCCCTTTTTGATATCATATTGACTCTCATTAAGAAAAACAGAAGACCATGGGAAGTTGAGGGAAGCGAATAAACAAACAAAGTTTCAAAAAGGGAATTTTAGTAACTAAGTTTTTCAACACATATTTAAGTGGAAAGAAAGGTCAAGTAAATATGTTTAAGTTGAGTTATTGGTTGTGGCAATAAACATTTTTCACTATGCATTATGTACAAGAGGAGAGTAAAACATATTTTTTCAAACTCAAGCTCTAAGGTCGTGCACAAACTTGATTGGAATTGTCCACTAAAATCATTAAGTTTGATGGAGTTATCTTAGGAACTAAGTGGGAGGCATTCAATAACATCCCAAAGTACTAATTTTATATTATTTTATTTATAAATTAGGAAATGATAAAAAGTACAAGAATACACCATAGAGTTATGGAAGTAAGGTATTTGGTTGGGGATTTTTCTCAAGAGCTTAGATGTGGCCATTAAGTAAATGGGTGGTGAAGCAAACTTGATGGTTCAGTTGGAAATATAAAGCTCCATAATATCCATTAAATATTAATTATGATGAATATTATTATTTTAATATTCTTTCTTGACAGTTATGTTGTTTGTTGTATATATTTTTTTATGGTTTTTTTATATTTTTTTAATTCTTCATGTAAATAATTTTGTGTATATTTAAAAAGTATCTTTTACAATTTTTTATTATTATTATGAATATTATTATAGGAAGGTGATTGATAAGAATATAATAGACATTTATATAAAGAAAACTTTGATTTCTAAATTCAACAATTTTATTAGGGATTATTTATTTGTTGTTTCATCTTTTAAAAAATTCTTTGTTATTAGGGACTATTTATTTGTTGTTTCATCTTTTAAAAAAAAAATTGTTATTAGGGACTATTTATTTGTTGTTTCATCTTTTAAAAAATTCTTTGATTCACTAACATCTATTGATGTCTTTTTGTTTACTTTTAAGATAGATATATTTTTATGTTTTAACTTTTTTAATTCAATAAACATTCTCTCACTATGATTCTTTAAATGATTGATTTTACACAATCTTTTCAAAATGTTTTTTCACATCCTTTATTTCTTTTGATTCTCGTTCGCATTAAATTGCAATGATTTGTACATCATTGATATCTTCAGATGAAGGATCTTTTTGTGCATGACTCTACTATGCAGTTTTGCAATGTTATAGGAAAATGTGAAGATTTTCTTGTTAAAATTTTTCTCTTTATATTTAGAATGAAGATCCACAATGTTTCTATCCAATTAGAACCCAAAATTAAAATGTCAAACTTATTTAGACATATAGCTCTAACATGGAATTGGGATATTGGTAATAAATTTTATTTAAAAAATGATAATATTTATATAGCTCTAACATTGAATTGGGATATGATATTATGATCATCAATATGATAATAATTTAATATTTCCTTATATTTCGTTGTTTAAAAAATCATTATATTAAATTACAATTAGGTATTAAATTACTAATTACTTGACTAAATTGATATTAATGTGATCGTTCCTGATGCTCCAACATATGACAGTGCTAATTTATTTTCCCTCATTTTCATTTTAACTTCTAGAACAATTTTTTTTAAACCTCAACAAAATATTCTCACTTATCATTATTGAAATCCATTTTTAACTCTTTACTTATCAAATTGAGATTATTCGGATTCAACATCACACTAAGAATACTTGGTTTTTAAAACTTTAAAACTTCTAGCCTTTTTTAATCAATTAACAAATTATGTTTTAAGACCTTAAAATATATCGTATAAACTTTAATACTTCCATCTTTTATTTACTTTAATACGTCCATCTCCTATAAATTTTAATGAAAAAACGCCTTGCTATTGAATTTTCAAATACTTATCTTCAAGTCGCATCTCTCCACACTGAATTTTTAGTTTTCCCCCACAAATTGTTTGACATGCCCCAATTGGTCATAGCACACTGAATCCTCAAACGTTCATTCGATCTTACTCCAGAAAATTTCATATCTAAAACTAGATACCTTGTGTTGCCTCATAAAATGGATCCCTTCGCTCGTTAAAAACTATCGCACCTTTCTCTCGCCGCCGGACAATTTGTTTTATATCAATTAAATCATTTCACCAGTTCTAGGATGGATATAAGTGATGGTTACAACTAAACAATGCGGCAATGGTCGTTTTCTGCAATATATGAGCCCTATGTGTATACTGAGATTGACCGTCGTTTTCTGCAATATATGAGCCCTCATGAACTAGGCTTGTATTCTAGCATTTAGGCTACGTTTCTCAATTGTCAACAGTAACGATTTTTTTTTCAAACTTGTCTCTGAAATTGATCGAAGGTTTTTGGAAATATTCGGAGGTTTTTGGAAATATTCTGGGAGTTTTGATTGAATTCTTCTAATTGATTAAAGTGAACTCAGTCGACACAATTTCAAAATTTTGTGTGAAATTTGTTAAACGTTAATTGCCAGATAAAGAGTTTTTTTTTCCCTTTTTTTTTCCATGTCTAATAGTATACAAGATGTCAAGGATGGGTCACCAAACATTATCAGATTCTTCTGCAGGTCTGTAACATTCTTTCTCTCGATGTCATAACTCTTTTAAAATTGCCGTAACCCTTCCATATTTGAAATTCTGGTACATTTAATGCACTTTTTAATCTACATTCTAAAACAATGAACACCATTCATGGATATGGATTCTTCTTTCTCGTTTCTCTTATGTCTAGAGTGAAAATTTAAAGGTAACCGTAAGTCCCTATTGCTTCATAATCTTGCCGTTATTCATTAGGGCATTTGATCAACCTTTTAATAAGCTGCCTACTAATGCCTTTTGCCATGTATCAAGTAGTTTTCCACGGGAGTGTTTGTTGTTTCTATTTTGAAACGCGTTGTTGTTTCTACCATCGATGGCATTTCTGCAATTCATTACCACAAACTGAACATCTTGAGCTCTAATGTTGTTTCCATTGAGCTGTAATGTTGTTTCCATTGAGGCATGTAATTCCCCATGTAAAGGACATTTCAATCTCCGTTTATTTGAACATAGAGTGAGCATGCTCACCAAATACGATCAATGCACAAATTTCGTACTGGTTGCAATTGATAGTGAAGAAGAATCTTGGGCATCCCAACCACAAAGCATAACCTTGGACGTCTCCACAACTGTGTGTTTGTCTATGGTTCGGATTTCAGATTGGCACAGATATTACAATCCAGGTATCCGGTTATGAAATCACTCCATTTAATATACAGTGTACAACTGACAGTTTAAAGGTGATATTATTTATAATTAGCACAGTCACATAATTGTGGTTGATGAACGCCTAAAGGCTGATAAGATGAAAAGAATCTTTAAAAGAATATATTAAATTTTATTATTGATTAACAAATAAACTGCTGAGCTTCATTTATCTGTTGTTAATATTTTAATTTATGTTAATCACTTACCTGGCAATCAGTTAGCTATCAAAGTAATTTTTAAATATGATTAGGTAAATGTAAAAAAGTAAACACATAAAGGATGTCTTTATAATAGCTAGGAAGTTAATGATTCAAATCACAGCCATTTATTTTGTGTGACTACTAAGAATATTCCAGCCATATTTAATCTTGTCCATAGAAAACTTATTAAGCACTAAACCCCTATTAAATCTGCCCATTGTCAATAGGTGTACGCCTTTCGTAACTACAGAGTTACGGTGTATCTATTAGATATTACAATCTAGGTATTTAATTATGAAATCATTCCATTTAATATACAGTGTACAACCTACAGTTTAAAGGTGATATTATTGGAGTAAGCTAATTCGGGAGGAGTAAAGAGATCAATTTTTCATCCAAAAAAAAAGGGTTTGAATTCTGTCAGATTTTCAGGGGTAGTAGGTAGTAGTTTTTTATGGATCAAAATTTCATGCATTTCAAAATTCTATCTCAAAAGTTTTACCTCATTTTAAACCAACCCAAATACTCAAAATATAAGCTCAAAATATAGATCAGAATTTTAAATTTTCCAAAAATTTAAAAGCGACAACCTAACCTACTTTCAAGTTAGTCACTCCAATATTATTTATAACTACACCGATATTATTTATAACTACAGAGTTACGGGTAGAATTCATATGCTTGAGGACTTTGAAGCCGCGGAGAGATTGTTTTTTAATGGAAAGAAATGCATAACTTCTTAAAAGGGGAAAGACAAGTATTTCATAAGAGTTACGAAAATGTCCTCCTACTTCATACATATATAAAAATAGTAATTGTGTTATTATTTGATAATGGTGCCCAATTTTAAGATCCATATATACTCTCCACTCCTCTTCTATAAAAATAGTAATTGTGTTATTATTTGATAATGGTGCCAAATTTTAAGATCCATATATACTCTCCACTCCTCTTCAAGGACTTCATTTGTAATTACAATCTGCAACGGATTTCAGTCTTCATTTTTGTCCTGATTCATCATAAGGACCAATATTCATCCTAAGGACTAATAGTGTTTTTTTTCATCTATGGAACTATAGTTATGTAAGTTATGTCATGTTTATCTTTTACATGACCAATAGTGGTTTTTTTCATCTGAAGCTATAGTTCTATAAGTTCACCATAGTTCTGTAAGTTATATCATTTTTATCTTTTATATTTTTGGATGCAATGGTTTATTTTCTTGCCATGTTTTCCATATAAGTTTATGTCCTTTGTTCCTTGATAAAAGGGAGTTTGCATGAGTACAAAAAAAACTCTAGATGACATAAAAAGGACATCCAAATGCCATATTCTCCTAATAAAGGGACATCCAAATGCCATATTCTCCTAATAAAGGGAAGGGTAATAAAGGGAAGGGTATGAAGACAATAAAAATCACCTTGTTGTAAAATCATTTTATTTGGTACACCCTAGATTGATAAAAAAAATATGAATGAACCCAATGAAAGTCACCTCTTTATAAAATCATCTTATGGGCTCTAGATCGATGCCATATTTTCATAATCAAGAGTATGAATCCAATGAAAAGTATCTAGTTGTAAAATCCTTTTATCCAGTACAGTTTAGATTGATTTCTATCTCAACACATATTCTTGTATATCTGAAAATATCCAACTTTTAGATATGTGTTGATGTAATTGTCTAAAAAAATTTCAATATTCTTAAGAACTTTAATATGTCACAACTGAAAGGGTATACTTGCCATCAAAACTCAAACTCATATTTTTGTTATAAATATTTTGGAAGGGTCAAGTTAATAATAGTTTCTCTCATGAAGTGTTACCCCAAATGAAAACATGGAAAAACAATAATATGTTAACTTGAAGGGATTATTTAAGATACTTTGATAATGAATTTGAAATTAAATTAGATTTAGGAAAAAAATTACACATAAGTTACAAATCATTACACATAATTTGAATTTTTTTTAACAAATTACGCATAAGTTACATAATCATTACACATAATAAATATAAGAAGGTTCAAATACATCAAATTAGATGATTATTTTGAACAACTTATTAAATTTATGCACATTCATAAAGTTGTGTAACTTATCAAACCAATTTGTTTAACAGAAATGAAGGTTTGAAGTCTATTTCATTAAAGATGAGGATGATTTCATTTGGGTGATAAGAAATGTACTTATGATTTAAACTAAATACAAATCATTTACAATTTTTTTTTTTATATGATGTTTCATATGGGTGGATGAAAGTTAATGATAGTCCAAGTGTTATCTCTAATGTATACATGGAAAAACAATAATATGTTAACTTGTAGGGATTATTCAAGGTATTTTTACAATGAATTTGA
>SNQJ01S0011591.1:62144-90239 GCA_010110895.2 Picea sitchensis
AACTATTGATTATTTCTCATATATTGTGCATGGTGTACTGTGGTGTATTTGTGTAACTCGTATACTATTGTTCATTTCTCATTGGATATAATTGAATGGTTTAAGTATAAGTTGAAAAAGGTTTTAAATTGAATTTGATACTGATTCACCCCCCTCTCAGTATCAACAATAACTCAGTCCACATGCAATTTCTATTAAGGGAGGAATACAAATTTATTTAAAAACAAGTTGCAAAGATGGAATGGCGAGGGAGAGGGTGCTTTCCCATACGTGCAACTTTCAATAGCAATGCCCTAGGAATGGTGAATTGATTTCCAATATTGCATTCATTTGAGCGAGCCCTATTACATATATTCTCATCACCCTTATAAACTGATAAAAATGCAAGAACGACCCATGCATCAAATGGATTCAGCTAATCGTCTCAAAATGAATCAAGTGCAAGGGTTAGACATTTCTCAAATCTTTCGAGGCACGTACAAGGACAATTTATTCATCCACTATCAATAGATTTGCATGGAGGGAATAAATTATTTCTGAAGTACCCACCAGAGAGGTAGGGAGTCAAGACTATTTATGAACAGAAGAACCGACCCAAGCGAAGATAAAACGAAAGGTAGAGTTAAGAGGGTGCAAGGAACAAGGAAAGAGAAAGGTTAATCTATGGGGTTCTTAAAAAAAAATCAAAGGTGCTTGCACCAAAACTGGGCTAGTTAGACCGCAAATAATGAAGCTAATGTAAAACCACATAAATTACACCACAGAACCCAAAAACCTTATCGCATTCTAGCTAATGTAAAACCCCATAAATTAAACTATTTACACTTGCAAAATTTTAAACATGTGTACCTTAAGCAAAGGAGAAAGTTATGTTGTTGTTGTCCCACGCTCATGCTCAATCAAAATCCTTCTTTCCAACTGTCGAGACCTCACCGGTACCTCCCCGCCAATGCTAGGAGTACTCTTCTTCCCTTGAGCCCCCCGAGCCGCAAAGAGGCCACACACACAATACCAGAGAATACTAGCTCCCAGCTCGCCTCCCAAGGTTGAGTTACCACTCGTTACCCGAGCTGGGTGTCCCAACTCCCACAAGAGAAACTCAGTCACGATAAAATTCTCGCAGCGTAACCTTACGCAAACCAGACGTGATCCATACTCCCCCTCCTCCATCATTTTTATAGAGTTTTCTTAGTGATTACTTTCCCAAACCCTCATTAGATCATTTTTATTAAATATAATTAGGATAAACCTCCCCCATACACATGTCGCTATATCCCTTACTTGCACCAGAAAATCAATTTATTAATTAATTAAATTTTCCTATTTTCCTCACCCACCTAAAAGTGTTCTTAAAAATTCTCCTTGTTGTACCTTCATTCCCTTACATTTCTTAAATGGATTACGCCTTACTTAAATCCTATTTGAGTTCACTAATAGAAAGTTCCAAAGGCTAGATTCCATACTAAGTTAGACATTTCCCTTTTTCTTTAAGTTTCCCCTTTTCTTTCAGCTTCCCTTTTTCTTTAAGTTCATAATTAACAAGTTTAGACAGAAACCACCATTTACCCCTTTTAATAATTAAACCTTCATTAAAAAAATAAAAAATAAAAATTTATTTACTTTAGTTATTAAATCTTGAATTTTCTTTACCCTCTTCTTGTTACATGTCCATTTAGATTTTATTTTTTTGTTGACATATTCTACTTAGACCTAGGTTTTAAATTCACTAGGCTTGGCAACAGTTCTTAAGGGAAAAAATTGTTATTAAAATTCACTCATACCCTCATTCATTTTAAGGCTAACCACGTCCTAAGGAGGCATAGTTGTCTAGGTATTAGGTTTATTAACTTACCAAAGTTAAAATCGTGACGGTCCCTTTAGGACACACCACGTTCTCCAAGGGTGCCACTCGCTTGCATTATGGTTTTAATTGTGCGACGTTCCCTTCAAGACGCACTACGTGCTCCAAGGGTGCCACTTGCCTCTTGACTAGATTTGGTAGACGTCAAACCCCTCGAGTCAATACTCTGTCAGGTGACTCTAAGGAATTAGGACCCTTCTGTATTGCACGCCCCTTAGAATCTTTGTGAGCGACTATCACAGTCTTCCCTAACAGTATCGTGAGACTTCTCGAACTAGGCAATCGTTAACCTACAGTTCGAGCCACATAAGAAGTGCTAGTAAGTTTTGGTAGGGTTGTTTCCACACCTCTCCCTCAATGTATTTGGTTGTGATGCGTGACGTATTTACTCCAAATGTGAGTCTAGTTGGAAAGCTATCATCAACCTACATCCATCCATGAAACATGTCAGCTATAACAATCAACATCACAATATCTAGTCATACGTCACATCTGTAATATAAAAAACAATCAAACCATAATAGTCCACTCCTTGACTCGATCTGGAGTCCAAGAAGATCCATTGATTACATCGACATCCTCTAACATCTAGAGTCTTTCACACTTAGGAGAACCCAATCAATAACACATTTCGATTTAAATATAGTAAAAATAACATATCATTAGATCCACAATATCTCATAATCATAATCAAAACAACCAGTCATAAAAAGAACCGGATCAGTTGCATGCAAGTTCCCTCAAAGAATAAGTCTTCTCAGTGCACGCAAGAGAGGGATGTTACATACACCCCCTCTTCTTTTAAATTTCATCCTGAAGTTTCACAGTATGTAAGTGCCGGAATAAAGTGTATCACAATATCATATGTCTAGATATCAAACAAAAGTGGAAGCTACTGACGCATATCATATGCGTCCTCCGAGGTCGTTGAATGCAGACTATAGTTGTCCTACTGGACCTTGACCTGATCTACTGTTCGACATTGTAGTATTCGAGTGCGATGGTCCAGTATGCGGATTGGCTCTGTTGTGAGCGCACCATTATCCGATACCTCCAAGGAACTCATGTCAATAACATGTGTAGGATCACTAACATAATGTCTCAAAACAGATATGTGAAAAACATCGTGGATACGCCTCAAAGAATCAGGAAAGGATAGTCGATAGGCCACGATACCCTTCCTTTCGACAATATCGAAGGGTCCCATGAATCTAGGAGAGAGTTTAGCACCCTTTCCAAATTTTATCGAACTCTTATGCGGTTTCACTCGCAAGAAGACTCGATATCCAACTAAATAATTGTGGTCGACATGATACTCATCGACATAACTCTTATGTTGATCATGTTCTTCCTTTATCCTTTGTCTTATTGTTTGCATTTGATATTCCATTTCTTGGATCTCTTTGGGCCCCACCAGGACCCTATCATCAAGTCGATCCCAACTAAAAGGCGTCTGACATGGGCATCCATAAAGAAACTCAAAAGGCGCCATCTTAATGGTGATTTTATAACTATTGTTATATGCAAATTCTACTAGTGGCAAGAATTCTTCCCAATGGTTTTGTTGGTCCATCACGTACATATGCAACAAATCCTCTAATATTTGGTTTGTTTGCTTGGTCTTCCCATCTGTCTCCGGGTGAAATGCGGTACTAAAGTTAAGTTGGGTTCCCAAGGCCTCTTGGAAACTAGTCAAAAATTGTCCTGTAAACACCGATCCTCGATTGGATATAATCCTCTTAGGCATGCCATGCATCCTCATGATCTAGCTGATGAAAAATATAGATATGTCAAGAGCTTGATACGTCGTATGCAACCGAATAAAATGAACACTCTTCGTCAGAGTGTCGACTACCACAAAAATTGAGTCGTGTCTCCTTGCCGTCAATGGAAATCCAACAATGAAATACATCAAAATGACCTCCCATTTTGATTCCAGAATAGCGTGTGGTTGTATTAATCCTGTCGGATGTCTTTTTCAGCCTTCACCTGCTCACATTTTATACATCTTGCAACATAGTCGACTATATCTCCCTTCATTCCTTTCCAGAAGAATAAGGGTTTAAGGTCTGCCCTCATCTTTGTGACTCCTAGGTGATCCATGTACACTACACTATGAGCCTCGTTTAGGATCAAACTCCTCAACTCATCATTAGGAGGCATGTAAATTCGATTTTTAAATCTCAATAATCTGTCGTTATCCACAGTAAATCCCTCAAATTTTGGTACCATCATCATGTTTTGTCTAATAAACTCCTTGACCTCTTTGTGCCAGTCGTCATCATGCTATAAAGTTAGAATATTTTCATGTAGATTCGTTTGAAGAGGGATCACAGAAAATATGCATGGCCTCCGACTCAATGCATCATCCACTATGTTCATTGTTCCTTTTATGTAAGTAATATCTAAATCGTACTCGCTAAGCAATTCCAACCAACATCATTGTCGCATGTTCAAGTTGCCTTACGTAAAGATGTGTTATAAACCACAGTGGTCCGTTTTTAGTTCAAATTTTCATCCAATCAGGTAGTGTATCCAAACTCTCAAGGAATATACAATGGCTAAGAACTCCAAATCGTGTGTCACATAGTTCTCCTCATGCCTTCTCAACTTTCTTGAGATGTAAGTGATCACTCAACCGTCTTGCATCAAGACTCCGCCTAAGTCTTCATTCGATGTGTCAGTGCATACCAATAAATACTCATCAATGTCAGGGACCTTTAGTATCTGTGTTGTCGTCAACAGCTCCTTGAGCCTCCGAAATGCTTCTTCACATTTCTCGGTCCAAACAAACTTATGGTTCTTCTTCTGCAATTCTGTAATCAGATTTGTTGTCTTCGAAAAACCATCGATGAAACATCTATAGTATCTCGCTAAAACTATGAAGCTATGAACTTCTAGGACATTCGTCATCATAGGCCATTCCATAATAGACTTGAACTTTTTTGGATCCACGGAAATACCTTTGCTGGAGATGACATGCCATAAATAATGAATCTTTGATTGATAAAACGAGCATTTCGACAGCTTCCCAGAAAATTTGTTCTCTCGTAGAAATTGTAGTACCAGGCGCAAGTGTTCTTCATGCTCCTCCATTGTCTGAGAATATATTAAAATATCGTCAATGAATACTTGGATTAACTTGTCCAAGTATTCACGGAACACCCCATTCATCAATATCATAAATACCCATGGGAGATTTTTTAGTCCAAACGGTAAAACAATAAACTTGTAATGTCCAAACCTCGTCTTAAAGGAGGTCTTAGGGATGTTGTCCTCCTTGATATGCAACTGATGATACCCTTATCTCAAGTAGATATTCGAAAACATTGTCGCTCCCTTCATCTGATCAAACAGATCATCAATCCTTGGCAACGGATACTAGTTCTTGATCATTGCGTTGCTCAATTAATAGTAGTCGATGCAGAGTCTCCACAACCCATCCTTCTTCCGTATAAAAATAATAGGTGTAGCCCACATTGACAGACTTGGACGTATAAGTCCTAGATCCAACAACTCCTTTATTTTCATTTTCAACTCTCGTAACTCTGGGATCAAAATCCAATACTCATTCTTTCTATTCGTGCAGTCCCCAATTTTACATCGCTGGTAAATTCCAATTCCCTCTTAGGAGGCAACCCTAACAACTCCTTAGAGAAGACATCCACAAACTCTCATACTACTAGAAGGTTTTATATTGCTTCCACCACACCTTTTTCATTTAACACAAGTATTTCATAAATATTGCATCCCTTGCACATGCTCTTCTGTAGATGCAAGGAATAGACGAACCTCAGGGAAACTCCCTAGTTCCAACCTACAATTGTTAAAGTTTCTTGCTTAATCTATTGTTATTAATATTGATTATAAAAACAACATAATAAGCATCTTACTGAAAGAAATGCAATCATAGAGTACACAACCATTTATCCTGGGAAACCCTCAAGGGGAATAAAACCCAACAACACTTATTTAATATAGATTCAATAACCAAGTACAGTGTATCTCACAAGAGAGATCTCACCAAACAGAAGATCCACCAGAAACCCTAAGCAGAACAAGGTAGCGCGCCACCTAGACCAAGATAGTCCTTCACCAAGATAACGTTCACCTTTACTGAGATACTATTCCTTGTAGCTACATCACTTCTCCTTGTATTTTCTTCACTCTCATACATGCACACTTGAGATCTTGATGATTGTGTATACGAATGAGGTGACATGCCTCTTATAAATACAAGTTATGCCCCCCCAATAATTAGGTCAAGGCCGACCTATCCACTTTACCTTTCTAATTTACATTTGTCTTGTCAATATAATATGTTTACTTTATCTTTTTCTTTATCCAGAAAAGGGGATAAGAATATTCTTTGCAGTTACACAATATTTTAACACTCCCTCTTAACAAGACGGATATTCTTTATATTTTTACAAGTCACTGAATGTCATCATCAACTGAACAATATTATCTAGGCAATATCATCAACTAGATAATCATCATCAACTGGATAACAACATCAACTGGATAACATTATCGAATGGGAAATATCATCAACTAGGCAACAACATCAACTGGTCAACAAAATCAACTGGATAACATTATCAACTGGACAACATCATCAACTGGGCAACATCATGAATCAATATAATTCACTTGGTCATCTACCATCACGATCAATGACTGGTTCTCCATGAATCCATATTAAAGAAGTTTTGTTCTCTTTTATCTTTGCACAGAAGATACTCTTTCTTTCTTTCATATTCACAGAAGATACTCTTTCTTATCTTGACACAGAAGATATCATATGATTTTTTCCATTTCTTTTATGTTCTCCCTTCTCTTGTAGTCATCTATCTCACCCATCCACTAGGGAGGACTACTACCATAGCTTCACTCCTAGTCATCCCACATGAAATATAGAAGCTAAGATGCTATCCTAGGAAAGACTAGACTCCCTTTCCATGATTCACGCAGGATCACAACACAAACCTCAAGAGCCAACTAACCATTCCACATGGTCAAGGTTTGTGTTCCAGTCTACTCAATCCTTTTCCAGAGGAGAGTATATGCCCGCTACCCCTTGGAGAAACATCCAAACTCCTCTCTATGAGGGTGGTCACACCCCTCTTTACGAGTGTATTCTAGCATGTCCCTAGAGTATACAAAACTCAACACTTGGACAAAGGACAACCTTGGCAAATTTTTCATTCCCCTTCTCTACGAAGGTCTCTTCTCTTTTTCTTTTCTATGAAAGTCTACCTATGGGATTTCTCATTCCTTCTCTGCGAAGGTCTAGCTATGGGATCTGGAAATCTCTCTTTTGGTCCAAAATCATTCCATGCTATAATACCATGCTACCCATCTTCTGGGAACCATCAGTCTGCTTTCCTAACTGCGCCAAATCACAACCCTCCATTTCTAACTTAGAGACCTAACTCTCTCTTGAACCAAACTAAGAGATTCTAATAATCATTCTTGAAGTTCTCTTCTATAATATCATGGGTGCCTTATTGAGTTCGAAAATTTCTTTCTTTCTGACTTCATACTAGATCAACCTGCTCCCTCTGCATTTATAAGAACAATACTGGAGAAAATTGTAGTTACCTAAATCTCATCAACTATATCTGAGTATCCATATTTATCTTCATATTGAACATTTATGTTCTGCATCTTTAGGAGCCTCTCGCTCTTATATAAATAATGGATATTGTTTTTTTCTTACTTACTGTCACCATATCATAAGTCCTTCTCATGTTGTCTAACTTCTGCAAGTCAAGGCATAAGTTATTTCTTTCGAGACCTGTAAACTTACTTACATTATTCTTTGTGAGATATGTCACTTAGCCAATCAGTCGATAACAATAATAAGTAATCAAATAAAACTATATCATGATTTCTATCAGAGTAGTACACATATTTTCTTAAGAAAAACTTGTTCAACCATGTACACATCTGAAACCCTAATCATGAATAAGACTTTTGAACTCTTTTTTACTCTAGCTATGAAATTACCAAATTTTTCCTTACTATCATAGCTAAACACATACCTTTGTCACTATCATGAGTGATCATACCTTAAATAAACATTTCATCTCTTTTCTTTATCCTCTTCTTTGATACTTCCTTCATAAGTCTGCACATACAGTGAAGTAAAACGAGGTTAATTAACATTCTCACAAAAAATCTAACTTGTAATGAGAAAGTATTAAAGTAAACAAGATCCTAAAAAATAACATGACTACTTATGTTTTTTTTTTGTGTGGGGAGGCTCCATGGACTCCACCATTTTCTATATTTCTTCAGATCAACTATCTTCAACTTAAAGTACATAATCCTCAATTTCTACTAAATATTTATTTGAGGGAGGAGATTCCTCTTCCTCTACCACATGTGCTTGATACTTTATTTTTTCTTTTTCCTTATGCTTGGTCTTTTTCCCTTCTTCATCTGGTTCTAGTACACTCACTGTGACATGTTCTTATCTAGAATCATCTACAACATATGCTTCCAAGATATGAAGTTTCCAGATCCTTCTATCCTGTCTTCTACCCTCATACCGGTAGCCATTCTTTCTTGCAATAGAAACCCTAGCCCTTCGGGCTATAGAAATAATAGAAAATAAAATTTCTTAGATATGGAAATTGAACTAACCAAAAGATGCACTGGACTGAGGCGAGTATGATGGTATAGTTAGTTTTTGAAAATTCCAATTTCTAACCCTTGAAACTGGACCAATGGATTTCTGGATTGGTGCTTCTGGTTTTCTGGTACTTCTAGTACTAGTGAAAAATAGGGTTTCACTTTCCGGGATTTCTATCCACTGAAGAGGTGCGTTGAATGTGCCAATTAGTTCCTTAGGCTAGGGCACACGTTTTTAGATGATCTTTGGGCTACAATTCCTCTTTAATAAAAATCCCTAATTTTCTTGTACAACAACAATGACGTTTTTCTTTTTCCACTGTGAAAGATGATCTCTGTAGTTTAACTCTGATACCATGTTAAAGTTTCTTAATTAATATGTTATTATTAATATTGATTATAACAACAAAATAATAAGGATCTTACTGAAGGAAACACAATCACAGAGTACAGAAGCATTTATCCTGGGAAACCCTCAAGGGGAAAAAAACCCAACAAAAATTCTTTAATATAGATTCAATGAGAAAGTACAGTGTCTCTCACAAGAGAGATCTCACCAAACAAAATATACACTAGAAACCCTAACCAAAACAAAGTAGCGCACCACTTAGAACAATATAGCCCTTCACCAAGATAACCTTCACCTTTACTGAGACACTCTTCCTTTTAACTGCATCACTTCTCCTTGTAGTTGTGTCACTCTCAGACCTACGCACTTGAGAGCTTTATGATTGTGTATAAAAATGAGGTTCTAGGCATATTATAAATAAAAGTTGTGACCCCACAATAATTACGTCAAGGCCGACCTATCCACTTTACCTTTCTAATTTACATTTTTCTTGTCTAGGAACAATAGGGCGGACTTGTCAATAAAGTATATTTATTTTATCTTTTTCTTTATTCACAAAAAGGGATAAGAATATTCTTTGCAGTTACACAATATTTTAACAAAAATCACACGTCTCTTTCCCTCATCATCGACCAAGCTCAATCGTTTCGTCTCATAGTTGAGTATCGCCTCATGTGATTCCAACCAGTCCATACTGATCATGATGTCATAAGACCGTAATATCATGATGTACAGGTTGGCCCTTGTGAAAAACTCTCCCAGGTTAAGGCTACAATCCGTAACCCTTCCTCCAACCTTTTGTTTGGATCCCGAAGCCATTTCTACAAATCTAAACTCGTCCTGTTTGACTTCCTTTACCTTAATTATTTTTAGTGTTGCACCAGAAATAAAACTCTTTGTAGCACTTGGATCTATCAAAATACTAAGGGTATAGTCAGTCACTGTACCCGACATCTCGAGCACAGTCGATTGGTGCTCTTCCTGGTGGTTATTCACCACTTCATGAATCCGACGGGCCTTGCCCAAATCTCCCACAGTAGTGGGTCTGATTGATCCAGATTCTTTGGTCCTCTCAAATGGGTTTTCATGCTAGTAATGTGGCTCTCCAGATGTCCAACACCCTTTATTCGGTTCAGTACTCCTGGTACCTAAAGTAGAAGTTGGTTTCCCCCCAACCTAGAACCCTGGGATGTTCTGTTGAATAAGCCTAAACTGTTGTTGTTGCAGTCGACGTTGTTGTTGGTGTTGTGGTCCTCTGTAAGAAGTTCACTACTCAAGCGTTGGTCGTCGAGGTGTGGTGAAAGTGCATCCTCTCTGGATTCCATGATATCCTCGTGAATGCCTAGCTAGTGTCTAATGTTTTTTTGCACTAGATGACACCTATCCCACTGGTCTCACCGGAGTCCTTCTCTGACCCCCGATGATAAGCTCCTTCTCTGTTATGAGGGCCTTGTGGACAACATCATGCAAGTTTTGAGTCATCATAATCCTCACCTTTGCACGAATGTTGACATTAAGGCCAAACATGAACTTGTTTACCTTAAGTTTCTTGGTATTCAAGTGCAGAGCATACTGAAGAAGCTATATGAAACAAACCTCGTACTCAAGCACCGTACAATCTCCTTGTCATAAGGCGTTGAAATCATTGATATGACGCTCAATGAATTCCTTAGATAGATGCCTCTCCTGCAACTATCCATTGAGCAGATCCTATGACATGTCTTCGAATTCCATGTTCAATTGCAGTAGGAGTGTCTTCCATCATAGAAGAGAACTCCCCTTCAGTTGAAATACCTCCATGCAGACCCTCTTATTGGAGGTATAGTCGCGAAGTGCAAAGCACATCGCCATATTCTCCAACCATGCCTTGGTGACTGTGCCTCTGGGGAGCCAAAGAACTCGAAAAATTTGTCCTTCTTGTGTTCACTGTGAATGCTACTAGTATTGAACAGAGCATGCAGTGGACCCTCAGGAGGTGTCAGCACCCTAGCCTCATATATATTCAAATGGTTGATCAGGGCCTCAAACATCCTCTGAAAGAACCTCATCATCCCAACCACATCACCTATAGCTATATGTTCCTTCCTGACAACCTATTTTTCTCCATAGGGGTTAGACCCCTCAGGTGTGGATGCTCTCCTCCCCTAGCACCTCGTCGTCTGCCTCTATAACGTCCTCTAACCATGATTACCTGCACAAATACAAATTAATTTTAATTAGCGACATTTATAATCAAGTATCTAATCAATGGAAGTCATAGTGATCCCAATTCATGGGTCGAACCGGCTATGATACCATATGTAATGACCCTCATCTTTATGGAAACATGCGATACATATAAAGTAAAAAAAAAAAAACTTTTATTTTTTTTATTTTTTTGCAGGAAAGTAAAAACAAAAAACAGTCAATCAACACAACTCGACGAAGGACAAAATGCATGTAATTCAGGAAACAAACCACATAACTACCTAGCATACTAGAACCTCATGTAGCTAGAAGCAACATATGAAAAATCAATCAGAGAAAATAAAAATGACTACCCGCTCATCCTATCCTACAAGGTTATGACCTCCAGGACACATAAGCAACACTCAAGCCCCAGTTCCCATCGATTTTGACCATTTAAGGTCTCAAGGTTGGATATTGTTCTGAGGAACAAGGAGGTGTCTACATCCCACCCGACACAAGCAAGATCACAGCTACTAAGATAAAAGACAACATCAATCAACCAAACTCAGCAGCACCAAACTGACACATGTAACACGAACCTTCAATGCAAGAGAGAATTAGAAATCATTGATTCTACATGTGCATGGTGCACTATAAATAAATAAAAAATGATCAATAGTGGCCCTCCACCGTGCACAACCAGATAAATCTAATATTTAGACATTACTTCAATCATACATCAACATTTATATTTTCTTCTCGCGAGAGTAACCACTCTAAACAACACATGGCAACTGAAATTAATACACGCAATTACATTTTCTTCCTAATCTAATCATTAACCAAGCATTTCAAAATACACACACCTCAATTCACCCACTCCTATCACACCATCATTTGACTTCTAAAACATTTAAACAATACATATATTGTATTAGTTAGGCTAAGTTAAGGTATCACCTACTAATGAATGACCGAACATCTTGGTCGCCCATGTCATCATTAGTCGCTTACCCTTAATGTTGT
The DNA here is from genome assembly GCA_010110895.2 of Picea sitchensis. Taxonomy (NCBI): domain Eukaryota; kingdom Viridiplantae; phylum Streptophyta; class Pinopsida; order Pinales; family Pinaceae; genus Picea; species Picea sitchensis. The sequence continues at coordinate 74,189 of SNQJ01S0011591.1, forward strand.
GCACATGATTAAACATTCAAATTTACTCTGGGATAATATTTTTGGGTGTTATACTCATAAACCAATCCAAGACTCAATTAACATTTAACCAAATAAAGAATTCCACTTATCATACATTCAACTATGAAAGAATTGTCTTAACCAAGGTCCATTTACCATTCACTATAAAAATAAAATGAAACCACAATTTTGTAAAGAAATGAAAAGTAAGGGTAGTAATATAGACTTAGGTATATTCGATCAAGATAACACCCTAGTCTCACACACACACACACACACACACACACACACACACACACATATATATATATATACTTACTTTATTAGCAATCTTTTATATAAAAATAGATATTTACTTTTGGAAAATTATAATAATAATAAATTTATTTTAAAGTCACTAAGAGATCCTCTAGTTAGGATTATGGGATAAGGAATCCCTTTCACCCAAGGAAACTAAAAATTTATTGCAGCATAAAAATTTCTATAAAACTGATAACATTATTTCATAATAAGAACTATATAAACTGATAAAATTATTGCGGAAAAAATATATAAAAATGAAAAATTTCTTAGATAAAAATTGAAAAGTTCCAACAATGGGTTGCCTACCAGCGAATGCAACTTTAAGTAAATTACCAACATTACACCTTGTCCAGAGTGGAAAATAAAAATCAAGATAATTACCCTTGGAAACCAAACTTAAGTATGTCTCTGGAGAGGGACTGACACCTACCTACCACACTACCCCAACGGTGCCTACAATGAATTCCAGGGAGAGATACAAGGACCGAACAACCCCCATCCCAAATTTAGACAACAAATCCGTGAGGATGGATCAAAATCTGAGGGGAAGCATCCCAGTTGAGATGGACACAGTGAGAGAGAGAAATTCTCACTAGGAAATCAATCACACTCCTTTAGAGTCACCTTTGTCAATCACATTTCAGTTGAAGGAAAAAAATTAACCAAGCTAGGATTCCTATCATGCACCAGTGCACAGGATAACTACAGCCGGTTGGGCGGAGGAAAAATGAATGCAACGCCAGTTTAGGGGTTGTTGTTACAGGGAAGGTATCTATGGCAGATGTCTTGGCAATGCTATGGAAAAGTCGTTGAGCCCAAGAAATAAATAACAAATGTCTAACGGTGAAGAAATGTCATAAGGAAGAATCATTTGGCTAGGTTGCCAAACAACGTTAATGGACGTCTATCATTTTTTTTTTTTATAACTCCAAAAAAAATCATTGAACAAAATCAATGGTTAAGACTTCTAAAAGAGTCATCATACGAAACAATATTGAAACAAGGTATAAATCAGTCCACAAGAAATTTCTATTAAGGGAGGAATACAAATTTCTTTAGAAACAAGTCGCAGAGAGGGAATGGCGAGGGCGAGGGTTCTTTCCCATATGTGCACCTCTCAATAGTGATTCCCCAAGAATGGTCAATTGATTGTCGATAATGCATTCATTTTAGAGACCCCTATTACATAGATTCTCAAAACCCTTATAAACTGATAAAAATGCAAGAACGACCCATTCATAAAAAGGATTAAACCTACCGTCTCAAAATGAACAAAGCGCAAGGGTTAAATATTTCTCAAAGATTATGAGGCACGTAGAAGGACAATTTATTCATCCACTATCAATAGATTTGCAGGGAAGGAATAAACTATTTATTAAGTACCCACCAGAGAGATAGGGAGTCAAGACCAATTATGGATAGAAGAACTGGCCCAAGTGAAGATAAAACAAAAGGCAGAGTTAAGAGGGCGCAAGGAACAAGGAAGGCGCAAGGTAAATCTATGGGGTTGTCACGAAAAAATTGAAGGTTCTCACACCATAATTGGGCTGGTTAGAATGAAAATAACAAAGCGCAGACACAAATATTACACCACAGAACCCAAAAAACTTACCGCATTCCACCTAATATAAAACCACATAAATTAAACTATTTACACTTTCCAAATTTTAAACATGTGTACCTTAAGCGAAGGAGAAGGTTTCGATGTTATTGTCCCGCGCTCCCGCTCCTTCCAAGTCTTGTTTTCCAAATGTTGATACCACATTGATACCTACCATCCAATGCCAGGGGTACTCTTCTTCTCCTTAAGCCCCCCGAGCCGCAAAGGGGCCATGCACACAATACCAGAGAATGCTAGCTCCCATCTCGCCTTGCAATGTTGAGATACTACTCATTACCCGAGCTGGGTATCCCAACTCCCACAAGAGAAATCCAGTCAATATAAAATTTCGATAGCCTAACCTTACGCAAACCATACGTGATCCATACTCCTCCTTTGCCATCCTTTTTATAGAGTTTTCTTAGTGATTACTTTCCCAAACGCTCATTACATCCTTTTTATTAAATTTAATTAGGATAATCCTCCCTTGTACACATGTCACCCAATCCCTTAGTTGTACCAGGAAATCAATTTATTAATTAATTAAATTTTCCCATTCCTTCACCCAACTAAAAGAGTTCCTAGAAATTCTCCTCGGTCCCTTTATTCCCTTACATATATTAAACGACTTACGCCTTACTTAAAGCCTAGTTAAGTTCACAAATAGAAAGTTCCAAAGGCTAGATTCTCTACTAAGTTAGACATTCCCCCTTTTCTTTAAGTTTTCCCTTTTCTTTCAATTTCCCTTTTTTCTTAAGTTCAGAAATAACAAGTTTAGACAAAAACCACCATTTACCCCTTTTAATAATTAAACCTTCATTATTTTTGTTTTATTTTTATTTTTTATTTTTTTTGTACTTTAATTATTAAAGCTTAAATTTTCTTTACCCTCTTCTTGTTACATGTGCATTTAGATTTTTATCTTGTTCACATATTCTACTTAGACCTAGGTTTTAAATTCACTAGGCTTGGCGATAGTTCTTAAGGGAATTTTTTTTTATTAAACTTCACTGATACCCTCATTCATTTAAAGGCCGACCAAGTCCTGAGGAAGCATAGTTTTCTAGGTAGTAGGGTTATTAACTTACCATAGTTAAAATCACAACGTGACCTTCAGGACACACCACATGTTCCAAGGGTGCCACTCACCTGCATTCCAGTTTTAATTGCGCAACATGCCCTTCAAGACTAACTACATGCTCCAAGGGTGCCGCTCACCTCTTGATTGGATTTTTTATATGTCAAACCCCTGCAGTTAATACTCCATCATGTGAACCTATGGGACACTAAGGGCCTCTAAGGAATAAGGAACTTGTGGGAGACTAAGGGTCTCTAAGGAATAAGGACCTTGTAGGAGACTAAGGGCCTCTAAGGAATAAGGACCATGCCTTATTGCGTGCCCCTTAGAATCTTCGTGCGATACTATCACAGTATTCACTCACGACATCGTGGGTCTCCTCGAACTAGGAAATCATTAACCTACAGTTCGAGCCACGACGAGAGTGCTAGTATGTTGTGGTAAGGTTGCTACCACACCTCTCCCTCAATGTCTCTAGTTGTCGTGCATGACCCCTTTACTCCAAATGTGAGTCTGGTTGGCAAGCTATCGTCAGCCTGGATCCATCAATGAAACATGTCAGCTATAACAATCAACATCACAATATCAATTCATATGTCACATCTGTAATATCAAAAATAGTCAAACCATAATAGTCCTCTCCCTTACTCGATCCAGAGTCCAAGGAGATCCATCGATGCCATTTGCATCCTCTAACGTCCAGAGTCTTGCACACTCAGGAGAACCCAATCAATAACACTTGTCGATGTAAATACATAAAAAATAAAATATCATCAAATCCACAATATCTCGTAATCATAATCAAAACATCCAATCGTCTAATGAACTAGATCAGTGTCCTCAAAGAATAAGTTTGCTCAGTGCACGTAAGAGCGGTATGTTACAATTTTGCAAGAAAAATATAATATATGTGTCTCCATTACTGAAAGTGTTGTGTCATGGAATTTCCTTTAAAATTTTTGTATAAATATAGAGAACCAGTTTTCTAATGAGGGGTTCTTTTTCAAAATTTATAATATTAATTTTGTATTTTGTTAAAATTATGAAAGTCAATATATCTTTGAAATTATCAAACAGTTTTTTTAGATGTCACTCTCTTATGTATAAATTATTTAAAAAATGGTTAATATGATAAAGAATTATAACATAAATAAAAGAGGAATGTATTTTAGGATTCTAATATATGTCAAAGACAAAAATAAATTAAAAAAATTATCATTATTATTATTTTAAACATTGTATATTTGGAATCTACATAGTTGACTATATATGTCTCTATAGTTTCATAAAAAATTGATTTGTGTAGCCTACATGAAAATAAATCTGAAAAATAGAGATGTCGATAGGCATTCATAAAAATGGAGGTTTTAATGTCTTTGAAAACCAATCCACTAGGTTTTTCATTGTAAACCTAAATATGAGGAAATCGACTCATCAAACATGTATGCTAAAGTTGTTATTTCCATCCAAAAAAAGTCGAATTGGATGGAATGCATAGGCACTCCTAAGAATGTGCATGCACTTTAGGAGCACACATGCACTCTAAGAATGTTGATGCTTTGAAAGAATGTGTGTGTGCTCCTATGCATATGTTTTCCTTTGCTTCCTTGTCTCTCTTTCTCTCACCCCAACCTCTCCCCCTCTTTTCCCGTCTCTCCCTCTCTCTCATTCTCTCTTTCTCCTTCCTTCCCTCTTTCCCTCTATGTTTACCTATTTCACCATATCTCTCTATAGCTATGAATGCTATTATCCATGAGAATTATGAGAATATATAGATTATACTTATAACCAAAAATAAAGTTGATAACTCCATAAATTGAACAAGAATATATGTAAATGTTATCCATTATATAACCCATGGTGGTGAAGTGAGATGATATATCAAGATAAATAAGCGACATTTGTGTGTATTTCCATTGACATAATCTCCCACCTAATATGTGTCCCTCTAAAGATAACTATTACTTTGAAGTGATTTAGCTATCTAATCTCAGTATATTTACACATGAGAAAATATCCCCGCACTCGATATTTCCCCCCATTTCCCATATCTCCCTCTCTCCTTTTTTCAACATCTCTCTCTCCCTTAGTCTCCCCACCTATGATGCAGGAGCATCACTCCAACCTAGCTACGCACTAGCCAACCAGCACATCAAAGCACACATTCGATGGAGGAGAAAGGCGTAGCCCTCTTACTTTCAAATTTGAAATTTGAAATTGTATTAAATGATTGTAAGGCTGGTAGAGCCAAAGTCGTGCCTTTGAGCAAGTTGTAGTTAGTGTCGCCTTAATGGATGACAGGTAGAAGGGGATATAACTCTAATTCGGATTAGATGGCCCATTCAACGTAATTGAATGTAAATTAACGAGAGTAGGTAGCTTGGAGGGAAGAGCTCGAGGAGCCCCTCTTTGTAAAAAGACCTTATTTGTATCTAGTAGTAAGTTTTTAGAAGGGGAGGAGAGAGTCGATACTCTGTTGCAATCCAATATCGAACACATAGTAAACAAGCATTCTTGATTAATACAAACAGAGCATTTTTTCCTGCACATGAGTCTTTATGTGTTTATGAGTTCATGAATGAATGTCTTTATGTGTTGATGATATGTTGTAGATGTATGTTAGGTATGCATTTGCAGGGATAGACAGAATTTACTGTCTATGAATTCCTTGATTCCAGGTTTGGGTTCTTTGAGGCTTCATGCAAGAGGTTGCATGACAGAATACTATGGGTTCTGTAAGTCAGTGCAAGGAGTGCACTTCTGAATTCTGCGGATTCAGACAAAGACGTGCCATGAGGGCACACCAGCTGAAGTCACTGACTCAAGGAGAATCCTTAAGGTTGTTGAATACATTGGAGGTAAGACTGTGTGGAAGGGGGCATAGGACAAACCAAAATCATTGAGGGACTCTGTAGAATCTCTACCAGGAGGGCATTGAGCAGGTGCATAGAAGGCACATACAAGATAGAATTTATGAGAATTCTATAAGACTCTGCCAAGAGGGCATTGAGAGAATGCAAAGGATGCATTAGGAGATGAACTCTATTTCGAGTTCAGAAAGAAGACAGAATCACTTAGGATTCTACAAAACTCTACCAGGAGGGCATTGAGTTGGTGTAGGTGTGCACAGAAAGAACTCTTGTTGAGTTTAGAAAGGAGAAGAAGTGTCAGGAGGAAGACCTTCACAGGGTTACTGAACACCCTGCAGGCTCAGAAAGGAGTGCTTGAGCATAAGTTGCCAGAGGGCGCTTATATCCCTTCAAGGAGAGAAAGGGACAAAGACACTTTGAGGTTAGAGCCACAGATAAGCTCAGGATGGATAGCACTATTGTGTGTAGGGACCCTTCAAGGAGTGCAGAGGTCGAGAAACCTTTGAGTTTTTAGAGTCGACAAAGCTCAGGAGGGATAGTGTCCTTAGAATACAGGCGGGAGTCGAGGATACAAGCTTCACAGCAAAGACGAAGGTTGAGGCCTCTTTGGAACAATAAGTATTCCAAGTTCATGAAGAAGTAGAAGCTCAGGAGGGAGCTACAGTTGCCATTGATTCGGGCACTGGAGAAGATCTGGACCATTAAATTTGTGTCCAGGAAGTAGCAAGAGAAGAGCCCATGAGGAATAGGTCTGGGCGGTCAGATCTAGCGTAGGACACTTGATAGTCGTCGGATCCATAGGAAAGCCCGCAGAGTTTAACATATGAGAGGTTGCGCAGGAGAAGCCACATAGAAGAGCAGGAACGGATGGTGGAGTCACTTCACAGAGAAGTGTGAAAGGTCGTGAGCCGTTAGATCTCGTAGATCGGCGAGAAGGATAAGGGGAGTGTCTTTTGGCACCCACAAGCTTAGGAAGGATAGCGACCGTTGGATCCAGTCCAACAAGAATCGTCGGATCTCATGAGAATTTCCGTTTCGGAATTCAGGGATTGGAGCAGTGAGGAGAAGGAGTCGCTGCATCGCAAAATCTCGACTCGTGAAGTTCCAAAGAGATCGACACTATCCATTTATGGAGGACGTGTGGCAGAGATCTAGGAACCATCGGGATTTTGGGTACTATAAGGTTCGAGGACAAAGAGTTGGTCGTAGCAGAATCATGAAGTTGCGAATTCTGAATCCCCGAAAAGTGGGTTGTGGTCACTGGGAGCTATTTGGGCATTTCGGATACCAAGCAAGCAAGGGGTAAGAGTTCGGAACTCTTGACCCGTGAAATCCTGAAAAAGACACAAGCCGTCGGATCAGGAGAGGCTATGAGCCGTTGATCCCATTTTTGGAGTGGAAGACCGGTGTTTCACGGTTTGGTACTTCTGTATTTCAGATACCGGGAGTACGAAATACCAAGGATTGTGGCAGCCTCGCATCGTGAAGGCCCAAAGCATGAAATTCCGAAAACAATGAGTGGAATCATGACATTTCGGGCTTCGATACTTCGACATTTCGGATACTGGGAACTCAAAGGGGCAAAGGTTGTTTCAGCCTTGCATTGCAGAGTCCTGAAACAAGAAAACCCGAAAGAAACAGAGAAATAACATTGGGCCATGAGACAGGGTCCAGGTTTCGGCATACCGGCATATCCGGTTCGGATTTTTTTCTATTCCAAGGTTAGAGAGTCGTGGCGCTTTGCATTGGAAACCCTGAAGTTGTGAAACGCGACGTGCATTTCGAGTGGGGCTACGGTCACACTTTGAGCCATTTTGGGATTCGGCAGTTCAGCAATCCCAGGGACAAGGAGTTGGAATGCTTGGCGTCGGAAGTCCCAAAGTCACGAAATGCGACATGCCTCCGGAGTTAGGTTGCGGTCACGGAGGAAGGTGGTCACATGGATCGAGATGTGGGTCAGGGGCTAATCATTGATTGAGCCATTTTTTCATTTCGGGTTTTGGGGGATCGAAGAGTCAGACACTCTTGACATCAGGGTTCCCGAAATCGCAAAACTTGAAATCCATTTTTGGTAAAGGGTCGTGGTTGTATTTGGTGGTTGTGGGAAGGTGAAATCTCGCACCTTGTGCATGTGTGCCTAGGTGGGGCTTTTCGAGAAAGGACCTGTGGATCGGATTCGTTGATGGTTCCAGCAGGGAACTACAGGATTCACTTCATCTCGGGGTGAAAAGAGAATGATCCTAAGACCGGGAGGTCACACAGAACTTGCAGAGGCATGGGGTGATGCGTCAATGTGGTATAAGAGCTTATTTATGTTGGTATATTATAGGTAGAAATAGATAGAGGAAAAGGAAGGCAGAGTGTTGAAACTCTGTGGTGATTGTTGCATGGTGCGCAGCATTCAAAGGATAGTTAGGAGGACTATAAGGAAAGGCTGGAAGCACTCATGGTTGCAGAGTGACAACAACAAGTTTTCCAAGAGGGTAGATAGGAAGAGGAAAATGGTTGTTGAAGGCCATGGACGCGGTGGAAAGAAGAACCACCAACAACAGAGAAAAGATGAGATGGATAAGGAACTCACTAAGATAAGGGTGAGGATGGAAGAGATTTCTCTACAGATGCAGCAGGAAGCAAAATCATGATTGGTATATGAATGGCCCGTGAAAACGAAAGCGAAATGGCCAGTCAAGGATTTATTGGCCCGAAGGCAGCGGAAGTTGTTGAAGGAATGGCTGAGGTATGTGGAAGACCTCAAGGTTGAAGAAGAAGTGGTTCATGTGTGTGAACTAGAAGCTGGGAGAAATATCAGTGATGATGAGGAGAAGAGATCACTGGAAGATCTTAGAGACTGTCAGGCAGACAGTGAGCAATTTTCAATTTTCCAGGAGGGAAATAAGAAGAGGTCACAGGATGATCTCAAAGACTGACAGGAGAGCAGAACTGAAAATTCAGGTTGCCAGGAGGGCACTGAGATGAGATCATTGGAATATCTCAGAGACTGCCAGGAGGGCAGAGAGGAAATCCCAAATTTCCAGGTGGGAGGGGAAAAGAAGTGAGACTGTCTAAAAGTCTCGGTAGCTCAGAAGTGAGTTCATGTCAGCAGGGAGTGTTGATGGAGATGGGATCGATTGATCTAATAGACTTCCAGGTGGGCAGCAAAAAAATCCCATGTTGCCAGGTGGGTAAGGGAGAGAAGATGAGACTGACTGAAAGTCTCATGAACTCGGAGGGGAGTTCAGATCAGTGAGAGGAGTTGATAGAGGAAGATCATAATAGAATTATGATGATTGGAGGGATAAAGGTATTCCTTCCATATAGTCCAGTTGAGGCCAGCGTGTATGTTGTCGAGGCAGTAATAGAAGATAGACAACCAGCAGAGACTGTCATGGAGAAAGAGATGGAGCAGATATTAGAGGTTTCCCAAGCAGAGGAAAAGGAGCATTTGGAAGAATGGCTTGAAATTTTTAGCTAGGAAGATGAAGGGGAGACAGCTGCAGCACTGAAGTTGATAGCAAAAGAAGAAGAAGAGCATGTAGCTAATATGCTCACTCCATGGGAGAAGGAGTTGGATATGATCGAGGATTGGTTGAACCATCCAGAGCCAGTAGATGACTGTCGTGAGAAAACAATCATGCAGATGTTAGCAGAGGAGCATTCCGAGGAATCGCTCAGAAATTTCAGCCAAGGAACTGAACAGATGATAACTATGGTGCAGAGGGATGCAATGACATATGAAGGAGAATTCCAGTCTGAGGAGTAGTTGGAGGAAGCTGGAGATATGCCAGAAGGAAAGTGCAAGGAGTGCACTTCCGAATTCAGTGGATTCAGAAAAAGACGTTCCAGGAGGGCACGGCAACTGAAGTCACTGACTCAAGAAGAATCCTCAAGGTTGTTGAATACCTTGGAGGTAATACTGTGAAGAAGAGGGCACAGGACAAGCCAGAATCATTAAGGGATTCTGTAGAAGATATGCCAGGAGGGCATTGAGCAGCTGCATAGAAGGCACATAGAAGATAGAATTTATGAGAATTCTATAAGAATCTGCCAAGAGGGCATTGAGCGAATGCACAAAATGAATTAGGAGAAGAACTCTATTTTGATTTCACCAAGAAGACAGAATCACTGAGGATTCTGGAAAACTCATCCAGGAGGGCATTGAGTTGGTGCAGGTGTGCGCAAAAAGAACTCTTGTTGAGTTTAGAAAGGAAAAGAAGTGTCAGGAGGAAGACCTTCGCAGGGTTACTGAACACCCTGTAGGCTCAGCAAGGAGTGCTTGAGCATAAGTTGCCAGAGGGCGCTTATGTCCCTTCAAGGAGAGAAAGGGACAGAGACACTTTGAGGTCAGAGCCACAGATAAGATTAGGACAGATAGCACTACTGTGTGTAGGGACCCTTCAAGGAGTGCAAAGGTCGAGAAACCTTTTAGGTTTCAGAGTCGACAAATCTCAGGAGGGACAACATCCTTAGAATACAGGTGGAGGCCGAGGATACATGCTTCGCAGCAAAGACGAAGGCTGAAGCCTCCTTGGAACAAGAAGTCTTCCAAGTTCAGGAAGAAGCATAAGCTCAAGAGGGAGCTATAGTTTCCATTGATTCAAGCACTGGAGAACATCTGGACCATTGAATTCGTGTCTAGGCTGCAGCAGGAGAAGAGCGCAGGAGGAATAGGTCTAGGGGGTCAGATCTAGTGCAAGAGACCCGATAGCCATCGAATCCAGAGGAAAGCGTACATAGTTTAACCTATGAGAGGTCGTGCAGGAGAAGCCACACAGAAGAGAAGGAACATACGGTGGAGTCACTTCGTAGAGAAGTGAGAAAGGCCTTGAGTTGTTAGATCTCGCAGATCGGCGAGAAGGATAAGGGGAGTGTCTTTCAGCACCCACAAGCTCAGGAAGGATAGCAACCGTTGGATCCATTCCAACAAGAATCATCGGGTCTCGTGAGAATTTTTGTTTTGGAATTTGAGGATTGGAGCAGCGAGGAGAAGGAGTTGTTGCATCGTGAACTCCTGAATCACGAAGTTTCGAAGATATTGGGACCGTCCATTTGTTGAGGACGTGTGGCAGAGATTCGGGAACCATCGGGATTTCGGGTAACGAAAGGTTGGAGGACCAAGAGTTGGTCGTTGCGGAATCACAAAGTTGCGAATTTCGAATTCCCAAAAAGTGGGTTGTGGTCATAGGGAGCTATTTCAACATTTCGGATACCGGGCAAGCAAGGGGTAAGAGTTTGAAGCTCTTGAACTGTGAAATCCTGAAAAGACACAAGCCGTCAGATCAGGAGAGGCTATGAGCCATTGATCCTAGCTTTGGAGTGGAAGACCAATGTGTCGGTGTTCGATACTTCGGTATTTCAGATACCGGGAGTACAAAAGGCCAAGGATTGTGGTAGCCTCTCATTGTGAAGGCCTGAAACACAAAATTTTGAAATAAACGAGTGGAATCACGACATTTCAGGCTTCGGTACTTCAGCATTTCGGATACCGGGAACTCGAAGGGGAAAGGGTCGTTGCAACCTTGCATTGCGGATTCTCGAAACGCGAAAACCCAAAAGCAACCATTTTGCATTTTTATCTTTTCCTTATAAGCTGCCTACGCAAGGGTTTTTTGACCCTAAATACTCATCGCAATCTTTTAAATAAAACGACACGATTATCTTGCGCATTTGCACAACTGCTTTTCGTTTTTCATTTTCACGACTACAAACGTGAAAACTTTAAGTTGGAAGTCATGTCGATGGCATTAAAATCGTCACTGGATTATTACGAATAATCTTGTTCATGTGGTCATTTCACCTCTAACTCAATAATGTTCACACAATTGGCAAGACACCAAACCTTTACTCACTTTTCATTTTTGTTAATGTGGTTTCAATTTATAAATTCATGGTGCAATGATTTTTGGTGTCTTTTATTCTTGATACAATGGTGGTATGATATTCTATTGTTTTTTATAAAATCCTTGGTGTAATGGTTTCATACAAATGCATACATTTTATGATCAATCCTTGGAGCTATATCTGAAATGTTGTTTTTGTTTTAAATCATACACATACTATTGTTGACCAATTGTTGATTATGAACATAATGGTTTGCAAATAGTTATTTGATATTTGGATTGTGATGTAAATGATTTGAATTACCGTCGATTGTACATATTGATATGAGTGTTTTTCATGGGTTTATTTCACTCCACCACCCGTGCACGTATAGGCATTAATGTCTGCCTTGTATCTCGAGCTACCTCTATCTGTTTTGGGGAAACCTGTGAGCATTTGGTCCTGTCTCTACCTTGTCCAGCCCCCTCACCGTTTACCCCGACTGTGTGCTCTCTCCTATGGTCCCTGTAGTGCACATAGAACCTAATGGTGTCCAAACGCTGCTTTTATTTGACAATGCTCGTGAGAACTTGGAGAGTAATGGCTGGTTAATGTTCATCCAAAAATTCGAGGGTTTCAACCTCGCGGTCTCTCAACAGTTCTCCCTCACATTCGATGGATGTAGGGCCAAGGTTGGAGACATTCAACTTGAATTGAATGAAGAATTCCTCAGTTCAGCCACGGGTTCACTAGCTAAAGGGTAGAGGTGGTTTAAGAACTCGAAGGTGGATGAAGTGTCGTGGTCGCTCCTGTTTACATCGAGGAAAATTGTCAGTTGTGACAGAGGTATGCCAGTCACTGCTCTTAAGTCTAGGTGGCATGATTTATTGGCCATTGTTAAGCAATTCGTGACTTGCGAAGGTCGTTATGGTTTAGTGTTTCTTTACCATCTCCGGTTTCTTATGAATTTCGTGGATTTCCATTTAAATATGTCTCACTACCTCCTACGCAGTCTGTATAAAATGTCTAAATGATTTAAGAAGGAAAAGGCTGATTCCAGCCTTTTCCATCACTGTTTGATCAAAATCGTTATTGTCCATCATTTGAGGCTGAGTGGTGATTGTTGGCAAGCTTTCCTATCAAGGAATGGCTTTGTCACTCCTGAGTGTGTTCAAGTCGACAAGACCGTGGTCATTGAAACCATTTTTGGGCCTGTCATGCCACCTCCTACCCTCCTATCCACTGTCAAACCCTCGACCTACCCCAACGTTGACCTACCTGACGCCATGCCTAATTCATATTCGAAAGACAATGCTAAGATTGTTAAGAGGCCTGCAAGAAAAAAGGGGAAGGGTAATACATATGTCAATTGCAGGGGAAATAAAGATACACGCTCGGTGTCTAGGTGTGCTCAGAATAAGCCCAAAGAAAATACAGACTAGGGCCCAATTGTTTTGAGTGAAGACTCAGATTATGAGATAGAACGATTTTTAACCGGGGAATACCCTTACTCACGTGGTTTATGTTCTGTCAAACCCTATGACTACGTGTCCAACCTTCCACCGTGCCTTAAGGATGACCCTGACTTCACCAGAATTAAGCTTGACAGTGGAACCCCTGGTAATTTAAAATAATCCTCACCTGTAGTGACTCGGCCCGATCAACCACAGTGCACTCAATGAAACTCTTGGCTCGAACGATACTACACAGATGTTCCTCTGTTGCAATCCAAAATTAAGTCCTTAGAGGACTAGGTGACGGTGTTGTCTAAGGAAAATGATAGGTTGGAAGCCTACGATAAGAAGCAAAAGACCACGGGTTCTATCGTGTTCAGAAATGTTGAGACACCTATTGCCTTTGTTAACTCAAAGTTATCCTGACCGAATTGTATCACTACAGCCAAAATATGTTATTTCAACATCGTTTTTTTTAATGATTTGGTTTAAATTAGCATAGTCGATTGTGTTTGCTCTGAAATAGTTATGTTTTGTTTGAATTGATTCAAAAAACGATTATGTTTACTTCAAATTACCAAGAATGATTTTGTTTTGGATTGTGTTTGCATTGAATTAGTAAATAAGATTTCATTTTGAATTAGCATAAACTATTGTGTTTGCGTTGATTTGTTTGCTAAATCGAATATAGTTCTGTTTGGATTGAACCAATTTAACATAATTTTGTTGTCGTTGAATTAGCATAAACAATTGTATTCATTTTGAATTAGTAACAAAAGAATTGTTTGATAGATCACATACATTCCTGTTACCATTCGATTAATTCAATACGATTTTGTTTGTTTCAAATTGGCATAAAAGATTTGGTTTGTTTTACCAAAAATGATTTGCTTGTTTTGAATTGGTAATAAAGGCCCTGTTTGGTTGACCACATACATTCTTGTTATCATTTTGATTCATTTAAAATGATTTTGTTTATAAAATATGACCAGCTACAGAATCGTAAGATTCTGTAGCTAGTCATAAAATTTGGATTTTTGTTGATTTACAATTAAAATGTTATCTAAAATTGTTTACTCTTGCCCATCTATAGGTACACACGAATTTCAATGGGAATTGGATCTTTTGTGGCAGTTTAGAACATGCTTCTTGTTACATAGTTTTGGTTTAGCTTGTTAGTCTTAGTTAGAAATAGAGATTTGGGAGATTGTTCCCATATTTTTTGCAAACAATTTTTGATAATTTCCCTAGGGATGTTTTACCCTGTGGCCTTTCTATACTCATTATTTTTTGTAAAGAACCCATCACTGTTGGGAGAACAATGACTATGGACTTATGATGATACAAACTCGAATAAAAGTGGATCTGTTGTACGGCTTTAGCTTCAATTTATCTTACTTTTGTTCAAGTTTCTGTGCATTTTAATTTGTAATCAAATTATTGACTACTTTAGATATCAAGATTTGTTACAGGTTGATGCGTTCTGATTTAAATTCCGTTCATATTTGATGTATCTCATTTTATTCATAGCAATTACTCTATTTCATTTTAATGAATAGAAGGTTTATCTTCTTAGTTAAATGAATGGTCATGTACAAATCTTCGCACTGGGATTTATCTAATGTGATGATCTGTAAATTATAAGATTTTTGTCGTTTTATGTCTTGTTTGTTTTGTCACTTGTATTCAAAGAGAATTGTTGCTTCCTGTTTACAAGAAGCTTGTGAAAAAATCTGGTGCGGATTTCTCCCATCAAACAGCGAAATCGAGTGTTGTGAACAGGAGAAATAAGAAGTGTTACTTCAGGTCAGTTTGTTATTTGCAATTTATTAGTTAAATAAATTCGAGAATTCTCAGTAGTTTAGATAGATATATATAGTACAGATTGTTATCTTAATTGCTCAGCTTAGTTATTTTTCATTTCACTTCTTTCACAGAAAAGTTATAAAAATAAACAAATAATAGCTTAGCTGTCATAAGACAATTTACACATGATTTTTGCAAATATAGATCAAAATTTGTATCTTGTAAATACTGTACATATATAATTGAGATTTAATTATGTTGATAGTTGAACATTTAAATAAGTAGAATGATTGTTTTGTAATATTAGTTAGTGAACTGTATATATATATATTTTAGAATTGTATATAGTTTGTTGTAGATGCTTTTTCACTTAGATTAGTTTCTTTAGTTTAGTTTTTCTTTCACTTTCCTAGGACTTAGATCGGCCAACGGAGCCGCGAAACCGGTCGGAATGGATCATTCCAAATGGATTGGGTTATTTAGACAACCCCGGACCGGATCCACCCCTCCAGTTGACGAGCGGTCAATTTCGCCCGTCAACAAATGGCACTAGAAGGAGGGCCTGAAGATTATTAATGGCACGAGGCAGTCGTAAGACTCCTCCACCACCCAACCGCTCACCTATAGTGACAAGAAGTCATTCAAATGACAACATTGTTCCTCAAACAGCAACCACATCGAACAATGATCTACGGATCACAGTTGAACCAGTAACCCCAAATCCTACATATGGTGACGTACAAGAGATTGTCCGCCAATCTCTCTTAAGAACACATAGTGCCTTCACCCGTTTAAGGAAACCAAATCGACCGTTGGATCAACCATTAGATTTCTCTGATATTAGAGAACATCTTGGAGGCACTAACCTCACTTTAAACCCTACAGATCGAAACCTCACTGCTGCTGCAGGAGGATCTGGAATACCATCCTCACCACCTCCATCATCTCCTTCTTCTTCTGGAGAAGACTCTTCTGACGAAGGCAGTTCCCCTTCTCAGCCTTCCACACCACCCACACCAATGGCCAACCAGAACAATCCTGCCAGACCCTGGCTCGACCAGGATGCAGTAGCCGTACCCGGGCTCAACATCCCTTACCCAAACATCTGGAGAAGTGGCTTCCC
>SNQJ01S0011591.1:91191-103097 GCA_010110895.2 Picea sitchensis
TGTTTTTTCACTTAGATTTGTTTCTTTAGCTTAGTTTTTTTTTCTTTCATTTTCCTAGGACCTAGATCGGCTAACGGAACCACTAAACCCATCGGAGTGAATTAATCCAAATGTCTTGGGTTATTTAGACAACCCCGGACCGGATCCACCCCTCCAGTTGACGAGCGGTCAATTTTGCCCGTCAGCAAATGGCGCTAGAAGGAGGGCCTGAAAATTATTAATGGCACGAGGCGGTCGTAAGACTCCTCCACCACCCAACTGCTCACCTATAGTGACAAGAAGTCATTCAAACGACAACATCATCCCTCAAACAACAACCACATCAAACGACGATCTACGGATCAAAGTTGAACCAGTAACCCCAAATCCTACAGGTGGTGACATACAAGAGATTGTCCACCAATCTCTCTTAAGAACACATAGTGCCTTCACCCGTTTAAGGAAACCAAATTGACCTTTGGACCAACCGTTAGATTTCTCTGATATCAGAGAACAACTCGAAGAAACTAACCTCACTTTAAAGCCTACAAATCCAACCCTCACTCCTGCTGCAAGAGGATCTGGAATACCACCCTCACCACCTCCATCATCCCCTTCTTATTCTAGAGAAGACTCTTCTCACGAAGGCAGTTCCTCTTCTCAGCCTTCCACACCGCCTACACCAATGGCCAACCAGAACAATCCTGCCAGACCCTAGCTCGACCAAGATGCAGTAGCCGTACCTGGGCCTCAACATCCCTTACCCAAACATCCGGAGAAGTGGTTCCCCAAGTTTGACCCTGACTCTAAACAGATCGCCGAAGATCACATTAAAAAGTTTATGTTAGCCATTAGACTTTGTAATGTCGAGCATGAAGACGTAGTCTGTAGGTTGTTCCCCTACACTTTCGAGGCAATGCCTCTACTTGGTACTTTGCCCAGAAACCCCATACCATCGTGTCTTGGGAAAAGTTTGAATCCTGCTTTCTTGAGAAGTTTGGGGACGATAAGTCCCCTGAAGTTCTAGTCATGGAGCTTTCTAGTTTAATAATGAACCCCAAAGAGAAAATCAAAGACTTTAACCAAATATTCTTAACACTTAAAAACTGAATCACTATGGACTCGATGCGTGCTGAGAATCTTATCATAGCATACTATACTAAAGCATTGCACCAAAGTATAGCCATTTGGGTAAAGCAATCTAAGAAAGCCACATTGTTAGAGGACTTTGAAGAGGCCAGTCAGATTGAAAAAGACATCCTTAGTTTAAAAGACACTACTAGCAACGAACCAGAAACTAGTTCATCTTCCAAAAAGAAAATCAAAATCCTCCCTAGACCTGCTCAAAGTAAAACACAACCTGAAAGCTCAGATTTAGAAAACTTAACAAAAGTCATTCAAAAACTATCAAATCAGGTTATATATTTGAAAAGGACGGCCGAAGAAGCTTATTCAAGCAAAGGGCCTTACAAACCCCTGTTTAGGAAGCCTTTTCCCACCAACCGACCTAATCCAAATACCGAGGGCCTAAATCTAGAAAGTTTGCAATTCGCCCTTCAAACAATTCTAGAAGACCAGGATAACTTGATGCCGCCTGAGATCCCTGAGGAAGTAGTTGAAGAAGAGACAGTTAAAGAAGAAGAATCTTCCCTGAACATTTTTGGACACTTCTCGGATAGCATTTTTCAAGCTAATTTCGAGACAGTACATCCCTACAATACTAGGAGTAAGACAACAAACAAACCTTCTCCCGAAAACACTATGAATTTACCCCCAAAACAATCTAAATCAGCTGAGAATAAACAGAATCACGCAAACCCCAACTTAGATTATGATTTAGTTGAATATGTAAAAAATTTAAGGGCTAACATTTTTGTTTATGAATTATTAAAATTTTCGTTTCCTCTACAAAAAATGTTACAGAATATCGCTGAGAATAGAAAAAACTAAAATTCAAGCAGTAACAAGGTTGTTCAGAACAAAGTTCCTCATAAGACTTCTGCTAAGAACAATTATGATCCTCACGATAAAGGAAGCCTTCCTGTAAATAATGTAACAAATGTAGATAAATTAGCTTTAGAGGCTACGAGTAAAAAGCCACAAGCTTCCACCATCAGTACTCGCAGAAATGTACCTCCATTTTTGTTAACTTTCAAAATATTTAATAGAAATGTGCACAATTGTATGGTAGATTCAGGAGCATCATCCAATGTAATGCCATGGTCTGTATGTCAAAAGATTAATGCTGATGTTGAACCATCCACCTTAAAAATCATCCAACTTGATCGAGCTAGTGTTAAAGTTATAGGTGAATTAAGGAATGTAATTATAAGATTATCGTCTAACCCCAAAGTTCATCAAGTGATTGATATTATTGTTGTGGATATTCCAGAAGTGTATGGTCTGTTTTTAAGCAGGGACTGGTCAGAGCAGCTACACGGCTATTTCACAATAGATTGGTCTCACCTGTGGCTGCCCGAGAATGACAATACCAACAAGATCAAGGTAAATCGTGAACGCTACCTAAAGCTCACAGTCACAGATTTAAATTATCCCAATGAACCATTTACACCTTCTGCCGATTCACCCGAAATACAAGGGATGGATACCTTTTTCGGCAATTTCGTGGCCGAGACTTCTGCTATCATTAATCCAGAACAACAATCCAACATTGTAGCATATATGCAGCCAACACCCGATAAAAATAAAGTATGGTCTCTTTACTTTGACGGGTCAAAGTCCAAAGAAGGAGCTAGTGCAGGTTGCGTTATTATTGATCCAACAGGTAACAAAACCCTGATTGCATGTAGGTTAGAATTTGAATGTACTAATAACACAGCAGAATATGAGGCTTTATTACAGGGTCTCAAAAAAGCATTAGATATGAACATTCAAAATTTGGCTGTCTTTGGCGATTCGGAAATCGTGGTTAGACAGGTAAGATATTCTATCCATTGCCTATCTCCGCATCTTAAAAGCTACCAATCCGAGGTATGGAATTTAATGAATAAGTTTTCTTCTTTCAATATAAATTATGTTCCTAGATTGAATAATTCTGAAGCTGATTTATTAGCTAACGTAGCTTCCAAACTCTTTCCTGCAGAAGGCTTTTGCCCGAATGCATTCTCCATCGAACTGTTGTTCAGGCCATCCGTTCCCGACAACATCACGAATTGGAGAGTCTTCGATGACGATCAACAAATTATTAGTTTCCTGCATATGGAAGAAACGTTCCAAGGCGCGGTGATCGACGAATGCACTCATGACGACAATGTGCGTGATTTCATGGTAATACCAGATCCGAGATCTCCTGAATCTTCATCAGACATGGTAAATTTGATCCCTAAATCTATAGTTAAATTAGAAAATTTTTACGATCTTCAAGATAAATTCAAAAAATCGGTCAATTGTAAAACCAATAGTTCCTTGTTATCATATGAAGAAATAAACTTGGGAACTAATGACAATCCACAGTGCATTACTTTAGGGGTGGGGTGTTATGAACAAGAAAAAACCGCATTTATTAAATTGTTTAAAGAATTCAAAGATGTTTTTGTGTGGACGTATGATGACCTTAAAAATTTTGACCCTAACATCATACAACACGTCATTCCTATGAAACCCCAAACCTTGTCGTTTCAACAAAAGTTAAGAAAAATGCACCCTAAGCTCGAACTGACCATCAAAAAAGAATTAAATAAACTCTTGAATTCTAAGATAATTTTCTCAGTTAGGCACACGCAATGGGTTTCTAACCTTGTCCCTGTTTGGAAGAAAAGTGGGGAAATCCGACTATGCGTCGATTTCCGAAACCTTAATCGAGCATATAATAAAGACAACTACCTTGTCCCACCCATGGAACATATCCTTCAACATGTATCTCGTTCTGAAAGACTATCCTTATTGGATGGTTTTTCAGGGTACAACCAAGTCCTGATGTCTCCTCCAGACCAACTTAAAACTACCTTCCACACTCCATGGGGCACCTACGCTTATAGGAAAATGCCCTTTGGACTGATTAATGTTGGTGCCACTTTCCAGAGAGCGATGGACATCGATTTTCGAGGCTTAATCAATCAATCTGTCACACTTTACTTAGATGATGTTGTTGTATTTTATAAAAACAAAACTGATCATCTACCTCATTTGACAGTCGTTCTACAATGATGTTGTAAGTACGACATTTCCTTGAATCCTAAAAAATCTATCTTCGCAGTAAAACAAGGTAAACTCTTAGGATTTATTGTGTCAAGCAAAGGGATGATTATCGACCCTGAAAGGACTCAAGTCATCTCGAAACTTCCCCCTCCTTCATCCAAAAAGTCTATGCAGTCTTTCTTAGGCCAGATAAACTTTGTGAGGAGATTCGTCCCCAGTTTTTCCGAAATGGTGAGACCTTTACGGAATTTAATTAAGAAAGACGTGAAATATCATTGGGGACCCTTAGAAAACCAAGATTTTAATTCAATAAAAAAGGCCATAATAGACACTCCTTCTCTCATGAGCCCTGACTTTTCGCAAGACTTCACGCTCTACACTTTTGCTTCTGACCGCTCCTACGTTGTTGTCCTAACTCAAAAGAACGCTAAAAACAATGAAGTCCCCATTGCTTTTATGAGCTCTGCTTTCAAAGGCGCGGAACTTAATTACCGAGCAGTATATCAACAAGCCTACGTTGTTTTTAAAGAAGTCAAGCACTTCCGATCTTATCGTTTGAAATCTAGGATGATAATTATTGTCCCTTACCCAGTCGTCAGAAATCTGTTAGTGCAGAAAGAACTAGGTGAAAAGAGGGCGAACTGGGTTACTTCCTTATAGGAGTATGACATAGAAATCACCCCAGCTCAAATAGTGAGAGGCCAAGGGATATGCAAGTTAGTCGCTGACTCAACAGCAGGACAACAAGAAGAAAACAATATGTCAAACCCCGGACAACACAATTAAAATTTAATCTGTTGTGCACAAAACCCTGTCAGTCCCTGGTACGATGATATAAAATTTTGTCTTGAACATGGGTCAGCCCCCTGTCACCTGGATCCCACTAAAAGAAGAGTGTTAAGATTAAAATTTGTCGCCTTTCAATTGATTAATGGTATTCTGTTTCGTCAAAATTTTGATGTAGTACTAATGCGCTGTCTTAAGAAAGATGAAGCAAAAAAGGTCTTACTAGAATTGCACGTAGGAGAAGCTGGTGGGAATTTTGGTGGGGACACCACTGCCCATAAAGTTTTAAGAGTTTGTTATTATTGGCCCACACTTTTTAGATATGCTCACACCTTGTGTCGCAAGTGTATTATTTGTCAAAAAGCATCCGGGCGGATACAGAAACCATCCTTTCCTTTGCAGCCTGTTTCAGTAGACTCCCCTTTTCAGCAGTGGGGTCTTGATATTATAGGTCCAATCAATCCACCATATTCAAAGAAATATATGTTTATCATAACAGCCACAGATTACTTCACCAGGTGGTTTGAAGCTACCGCATTAAGAACTGTGAATACCAGTCAGGTAATTGCCTTTTTAAATTCAAATATTATTACTCGTTTTGGTATCCCTAATTGTTTAGTATTAGATAACGCTTCTTAATGTTTATCTCTTGAGATGAGCAAGTTCACTCTAGAAAAGGGAATTAAATTGAAGTATTATGTCATCTATTACCCCCAGGGTAATGGATTGGAAGAATCAACAAATAAGAATATGATTAAAATCATCAAGAGAACGGTAGCTGAAAATCACAAAAATTGGCATAATGCACTATTAAACGCAATCTGGGTTGATAGAGTAACACCGAAAACTGTTGTAGGTAACTCTCCCTTCTTTCTCGTCTATGGCAGAGAAGCAATTCTGCAACCACATATTCTTCTTCCCTCACTACAACTTTCACAGAAAATACAAGAAGAAGACTGCCCCCCTTTGGAGAATCGAATTAACGCTTTAATGAAACTAGAAGAGGTAAGGGCTCAAGCTAAACGTAAGTTAGATCAGCATCAACTAGTGGTTAAAATCTTGTTTGATTCCAACTCTGCATCTGATAGGAACTTCGAAGTAGGTGACCTTGTCTTGAAATGGGACAAACCGCATGAGGGAAAGGGAGAACATACGAAGTTTCAGAACTTATGGCTAGGACCGTTTATAATTGCTGAGAAATTGGATCCCAGCTCTTTCCGATTACAGAGTCTAGAGGGACAGCCAGACACCTATCCGGTGAATGGCCAAGCTTTGAAAAGATATTTCGCTTGATGACAACCCTGTGTATACTGTGCAAATATTTTTCTTCTGTTTTCTTTTCTTTTACTGTTTTGGTTTTGATTGTTCCCTTACACTTATCAGTTTTTGCTTTTGGAAATACACATACCTGCATTTTTAACTGTTCAGACAAAGAAAACAGAAAATTCTTTCACTGAAATGACTGCTGAAAAATTGTCTAAACATCAATTATAATATACTTCTGAAATTTACAGCCATGTTGAGAAAAGCATGTTCTTTGAAAGAAGTTTATTGATTTCAATCTGTAAGTAAAGCCTGTCACGATCATCCATTATCTTCTTATGTTGTCCCTGTTCCTTAAGGGAATAAATCAGAAGATGTCTCCTTGCTTTCGAAGGTCGGTTTTGTTAAAAAACCATCTCTAAATCTTAATGAAGGACAATTTTAAAAAAATTCTTTCAAGGTCTGTAAAAATATGTCTAAAATATCATAATTTTCAGCGTCACCCCACTCATTTATATATATTTAAAAACTAAACAAATCATGAAAGAGATGTGGGAAGTGCTTGTAAACCCACCGGGATGCTGAACAGGTCTGCTGGCAGCGGGTAAATGCATGCATGGCGCCAAGACAACTTCGTCGGGGTACTGAACAGGCCCGCTAGCAGTGAAACAATGTCGGGTATATGAAAATCCGTAAGTATGAAATCTCTTGACCTTAAAATGTCCTTTATTCTGATCTAGAACTTCTTGGCAGGATACGGATATCAGAGTGGGTTAAATGGCAACACTGTTGAGGCTATGGATGCCTACTGGCAACAGTGGCTCTGTCAACAGTATTGGAGATTTATGTTTAATATCATGACTCACTTGTCTTAAGACTGTTATAAGATTTCATCTTTTAAGCGCAGCTAGAATATTTGATTAATGATGACGTTTAAACAATTTTCTGGTTGTTTTTGAGTTAGAATTATTCTCATTATCATAATCTGGATTTGTTCTTTAGGCAGAGATAACTACTTCTACCAGTGTGTCTCCATTGTTAGCAGCCATTTTTCATTTTTATCTTTTCCTTATAAGCTTCCTACACAAGGGTTTTTTAACCCTAAATACTCATCGCAATCTTTTAAATAAAACGACACGATTATCTTGCTCATTTTCACACCTTCTTTTCGTTTTTCATTTTCACGACTGCAAGCGTGAAAACTTTAACTTGGAAGTCATGTCGATGGCATTAAAATCGTCACTAGATTATTATGAATAATCTTGTTCATGTGGTCATTTCACCTCTAACTCAATAATGTTCACACAGTTGGCAAGACACCAAACCTTTACTCACTTTGCATTTTTGTTAATGTGGTTTCAATTTATAAATTCATGGTGCAATGATTTTTGGTGTCTTTTATCCTTGATACAATGGTGGTATGATATTCTATTGTTTTTTATCAAATCCTTGGTGTAATGGTTTCATACAAACGCATACATTTTATGATCAAATCCTTGGTGCTATATCTGAAATGTTGTTTTTGTTTTAAATCATACACATACTATTGTTGACCAATTGTTGATTATGAACATAATGATTTGCAAATAGTTATTTGATATTTGGATTGTGATGTGAATGATTTCAATTACCGTCGATTGTACATATTGATATGAGTGTTTTTCATGGTTTTATTTCACTCCACCACCCGCGCACGTATAGGCATTAATGTCTGCCTTGTATCTCGGGCTACCTCTGTCTGTTTTGGGGAAACCTGTGAGCATTTGGTCCTGTGTCTACCTTGTCCAGCCCCCTCACTGTTTACCCCAACTATTTTCTCTCTCCTATGGCCCCTGTAGTGTGCATAGAACCTAATGGCGTCCAAACGCTGCTTTTATTTGACAATGCTCGTGAGGACTTGGAGAGTAATGGTTGGTTAATGTTCATCCAAAATTCAAGGGTTTCAACCTCGTGGTCGCTAAACAGTTCGCCCTCACATTCGATAGATGTAGGACCAAGGTTGGAGACATTCAACTTGAATTGAACGAAGAATTCCTCAATTCAGCCACGGGTTTACCAGCTAAAGGGCATAGGTGGTTTAAGAATTCGAAGGTGGATGAAGTGTCATGGCCGATCCTATTTACATCGAGGAAAATTGTCAGTTGTGACAGAGGTATGCCAGTCACTACCCTTAAGTCTAGGTGGCATGATTTATTGGCCATTGTTAAGCAAATCATGACTTGCGAAGGTCATTATGGTTTAGTGTTTCTTTACCATCTCTGGTTTCTTATGAATTTCATGGATTTCCCTTTGAATATGCCTCACTACCTCCTATTCAGTCTGTATAAAATGTCTAAATGATTTAAGAGGGAAAAGGATGATTCCAGCCTTTTCCATCACTGTTTGATCAAAATCGTTATTGTCCATCATTTGAGACTGAGTGGTGATTGTTGGCAATATTTCCTATCAAAGAATGGCTTTGCCACTCCTGAATGTGTTCAAGTGGACAAGTCCGTGGTCACTGAAACCCTTGTTGGGCCTGTCGTTCCACCTCCTACCCTCCTATCTGTTGTCAAACCCTCGACCTACCCCAATGCTGACCTACCTGACGCCATGCCTAATTCATATTCGAAAGACAATGCTAAGACTGTTAAGAGGCCTGCAAGAAAAAAGGGGAAGGGTAATAGAGATATCAACAGCAGGGGAAAGAATGTTGCACATTGGGTGTCTGGGTGTGCTCAAAATAAGCCCAAACAAAATATAGACCAGTGCCTAATTGTTTTGAGTGAAGACTCGGATTCTAAGATAGAGCAATTTTTAACTGGGGAATACCCTTACTCTCATGGCCTCTGTTCTGTCGAACCCTATGACTACGTGTCCAACCTTCCACCATGCCTTAAGGAAGACCCTAACTTCACCGGAATTAATCTTGAAAGTGGAACCCCTGGTAATTTAAAAGAACCCTCACCTGTAATGACTCGGCCCGATCAAACACAGTGCACTCAATGCAACTCTTGGCTCGAACGATACTACATAGATGTTCCTCTGTTGCAATCCAAAATTAAGTCCTTAGAGGACCAGGTGACGATGTTGTCTAAGGAAATTGATAGGCTGCAAGCTTACGATAAGAAGCAAAAGACCACGGGTTATATCGTCTTCACAAATGTTGAGGCAGCTACTTCCTTTGTTAACTCAAAGTTATCCTGACCGAATCGTATCACTACAGCCAAGGTATGTTATTTCAACATCGATTTTTTTAATGATTTTGTTTAAATTAGCATAGTCGATTGTGTTTTCTCTAAATTAGTTCTGTTTTGTTTGAATTGATTCAAAATATGATTATGTTTACTTCGAATTACCAAGAATGATTTCGTTTTGGATTGTGTTTGAATTGAATTAGTAAAAAAGATTTTGTTTTGAATTAGCATAAACTATTGTGTTTGCGTTGATTTGTTTGTTAAATCGAATATAGTTTTGTTTGGATTGAACCGATTTAACACAATTTTGTTGTCCTTGAATTAGCATAAATGATTGTATTCATTTTGAATTAGTACCAAAAGAATTGTTTGATAGATCACATACATTCCTGTTACCATTCGATTAATTCAATACGATTTCGTTTGTTTCGAATTGGCATAAAAGTTTTGGTTTGTTTTGCCAAAAATGATTTTCTTGTTTTGAATTGGTAATAAAGGCGTTGTTTGGTTGACCACATACATTCTTGTTATCATTTGGATTCATTTAAAATGATTTTTTTTATAAAATATGACGAGCTACAGAATCATAAGATTCTGTAGCTAGTCATAAAATTTGGATTTTTGTTGATTTACAATTAAAACGTTATCTAAAATTGTTTACTCTTGCCCATCTACAGGTACACATGAATTTCAATGGGAATTGGATCTACTGTGGCAGTTTAGAACATACTTCTTGTTACATCGTTTTGGTTTAGGTTGTTAGTCTTAGTTAGAAATAGAGATTTGGGAGATTGCTCCCATATTTTTTGCAAACAATTTTTGATAATTTCCACAGGGATGTTTTACCATGTGGCCTTTATATACTCATTATTTTTTGTAAATAACCCATCACTGTTGGGAGAACAATTACTATGGACTTATGATGATACAGACTCGAATAGAAGTCGATCTATTGTACGTCTTTAGCTTCAATTTATCTTACTTTTGTTCAAGTTTCTGTGCATTTTAATTTGTAATCAAATTATTGACTACTTTAGATATCAAGATTTGTTATAGGTTGATGCATTATGATTTAAATTATGTCCATATTTGATGTATCTCATTTTATTCACAGCAATTTCTCTGTTTCATTTTAATGAATAGAAGGTTTATCTTCTTAGTTAAATGAATGGTCATGTACAAATCTTCGCACTGGGATTTATCTAATGTGATGATATGTAAATTATAAGATTGTTGTCATTTTATGTCTTGTTTGTTCTGTCACTTGTATTCAAAGAGCATTGTTGCTTCCTATTTACAAGATGCTTGTGAAAAAATCTGGTGCGGATTTCTCCCATCAAACAGCTAAATCGAGTGTTGTGAACAGGACAAATAGGAAGCGTTACTTCAGGTCAGTTTGTTATTTGCAATTTATTAGTTAAATAAATTCGATAATTCTCAGTAGTTTAGATAGATATATATAGTACAGATTGTTATCTTAATTGCTCAGCTTAGTTAGTTTTCATTTCACTTCTTTCACAGAAAAGTTATAAAAATCAAAAAATAATAGCTTAGCTGTCATAAGACAATTTACACATGATTTTTGCAAATTTAGATCAAAATTTGTATCCTGTAAATACTGTACATATATAATTGAGATTTAATTCTGTTGATAGTTGAACATTTAAATAAGTAGAATGATTGTTTTGTAATATTAGTTAGTGAACTGTATATATATATTTTAGAATTGTATATAGTTTGTTGTAGCTTCTTTTTCACTTAGATTAGTTTCTTTAGTTTAGTTTTTCTTTCACTTTCCTAGGACTTAGATCGGCCAACGAAGCCGCTAAAGCTGTCAAAGTGGATCATTCCAAACGTCTTGGGTTATTTAGACAACCTCGGACCGGATCCACCCCTCCAGTTGACGAGCGGTCAATTTCGCCCATCAACAGGTGCTTTGCATCGGAAACCCTGAAGTCGTGAAACGCGTCGTGCATTTGGAGTGGGGCTATTGTCACACATTGAGAAATTTTAGGATTTGGTAGTTCAGAAATCCTGGGGACAAGCAGTTGGAGCACTTGGTGTCGGAAGTCTCGAAGTCGCGAAACGCGACAGGCCTTCGCAGTTAGGCTGCGGTCACGGAGGATGGTGGTCACATGGACGGAGATGTGGGTCAGGGGATAATCATTGATTGAGCCATTTCGACATTTCAGGTTTCGAGGGATCGAAGAGTCACAGACTCTCGACATCAAGATTCCCGAAATCGTGAAACCCGAAATCCCTTTTTGGTAAAGGGTCGCGGTGGTATTTGGTGGTCGTGGGAAAGTGAAAGCTC
Organism: Picea sitchensis; assembly: GCA_010110895.2. Lineage (NCBI taxonomy): Eukaryota > Viridiplantae > Streptophyta > Pinopsida > Pinales > Pinaceae > Picea > Picea sitchensis. The sequence goes on from SNQJ01S0011591.1 coordinate 102,868, forward strand.
TCACCTTGTGCATGTGCACCCAGGTGGGGTTTTTGGGAAAGGACCTATGGATCGGATTCATTGATGGTTCTAGCTGGGAACTAAAGAAGCCGCTCCATCTCGAGGTGAAAAGAGAACGATCCTAAGACCGGGAGGTCGCGCAGAAACTACTGCGGTAGGGGGTGCTACTTCACCCTATCTCTATGTACCAATATCTCTCTCCCTCCCTCTCATTGTCCCTCTACCCCCCC
>SNQJ01S0011591.1:103251-113415 GCA_010110895.2 Picea sitchensis
CTCTAGTAGTATATCCATCTCTCCTTCTTTCCCTCTCTACCCCACTCTTCTTTCTCTCTCTCTCTTGCTTAGTTTGGATTTTATGAATACGGACCTAAATGTCAATATGTCCTTAAATGGCTTTAGGAGACAAGTTGACCTCATCATAAAACTCTAATTGGGCCTCTGATTGAAGAAGCATTAGTTTTGTTGGACTCCTTACATTGTATTATAGCTAGGATAACCCCTCCCCTATGATTTTGTTTCCTAGAAAATAGTTTTTTACAAGACCTTTGGAACAAGGTTTTTTCTCAGTAAGGCTCATTGCAATTGTTTAGAATCATTACTACTTGCATTATTATATTATTTTATCATCATGGAGATCTTATGCGCACTTTTGGAGTAATATTGTGGATGTTTTTCTTATTTTGGTGGATGTTTCATGAAACTAAGGTATCTTCATGCATAGAAACTTGGTCTAGTAAGTGGTATTTTCGAATTATTTTTGTTTTTCTCATGGTATTTAAGTAAATGCTCTATTAAAGTGGTAATAATTGTATTTTATCTTGTTTCCTTTATTAATTGTTTCTATAAACCCTAGAGAATAAGTAGGTTGATGCCTAGGGTTTATAGTATTATAAACTCTAGGGTTTTCTTCCTAGAAGGTTTGACCTGGGCTTATGATTGGATAATCCTAGGGTTTTGATCTTCAAGTCTTGTTTTTTCTTTATCCTCCAATGATGGTGTTGTATTGAATCCATATGGCTAATAATTAAGTACGGTACTAGTCTTTCTCATTTGCAAGTGATATAAAACAATGGATTAGCTCTCTTTGTCTCTCTCAACAACTTGTGTTAGCTTTAAGATTTGCATTTACATATTCATTATCTAGCATTAATAGTCTAATGATTTTCATTAATTCTTTGGAATCATCTCTAACCTAGGAATTGCTGCAATAATAACATTTTTAGCCATTAGGGATTGTCATATTGCACTCAACTAATATAGTTTCATGTTCTTTATTCTTCCAATTATTGGTTGATGGTTTACATGTATTTTAATTTTCGTTTGGCATATATTCATTCATTTTCTTGTTGATTTAGAGATTGCATATTTCTTTTTTTGTAAACTTGTTACATTCTAGGTTGCCTCAAATAAGAAGGATAATGCTCCCTCCTTGTATGATCACAACTCACACTTGTGGAGAATCATCATTATTTGTATTATTATCTTCTTTTATCATCATGGAGCTCTTATGCACATGTTTAGAGTAATATTGTAGGTGTTATTCTTATTTTGGTGGATGTTTCATGAAACTAGGGTTTTTTCATGCAAAGCAACTTGGTCTAAGGAAGAATTGTTTGGTTGGGTCGCCAAACAGTGTTAATGGACGTCTATCATTTTTTTTTTTATAACTCCAAAAAACTTCATTGAAAACAATCAATGGTTAAGACTTCTAAAAGAGCCATCAAACCAAACAATAATGAAAGAAGGTATAAATTAGTCCACAAGAAATTTCTATTAAGGGAGGTATACAAATTTCTTTAAAAACAAGTCGCAGAGACGAAATGGCGAGGGCGATGGTTCTTTCCCATATGCGCACCTTTCAATAGTGATGCCCCAAGAATGGTCAATTGATTGTCGATAATTCATTCATTTTAGTGACCCCTATTACATAGATTCTGAACACCCTTATAAACTGATAAAAATGCAATAACGACCCATGCATAAAAAGGATTAAACCTACCGTCTCAAAATGAATCAAGTGCAAGTGTTAAAGATTTCTCAAAGCTTTTGATGCACGTACAAGGACAATTTATTCATCCACTATCAATAGATTTGCAGGGAAGGAATTAACTATTTATGAAATACCCACCAGAGAGACAGGGAGTCAAGACTAGTTATGGACAGAAGAACTGACCAAATCGAAGATAAAACAAAAGGCAGAGTTAAGAGTGTGCAAGGAACAAGGAAGGTGCAAGGTAAATTTGTGGGGTTCTCAGGAAAAACTTGAAGGTTCTCACACCATAACTGGGCTAGTTAGAATGCAAATAACAAAGCGCAGACCCGAATATTACACCATAGAACCCAAAAAATTTATCGCATTCCACCTAATATAAAACAACATAAATTAAACTATTTACACTTTCCAAATTTCAAACATGTGTACCTTAAGCGAAGGAGAAGGTTTTGATGATATTGTCCTGCGCTCGCGCTCCATACAAGTCTTGTTTTCCAACCATTGATACCACATCGGTACCTCCCAGCCAATGCTATGGATACTCTTCTTCCCCCTGAGCTCCCCGAGCCGCAAAGGGGCCATGCACACAATACCAGAGAATGCTATCTCCCATCTCACCTTGCAATGTCGAGATACCACTCGTTACCCGAGCTGGGTATCCCAACTCTCACAAGAGAAATTCAGTAAAGATAAAAATTTTGTAGCCTAACCTTACGCAAACCATACATGATCCATACTCCTCCTCTGCCATCCTTTTTATAGAGTTTTCTTAGTGATTAATTTCCCAAACGCTCATTAGATCCTTTTTATTAAATTTAATTAGGATAAGCCTCCCTTGTACACATGTCACTCGATCCCTTAGTTGTACAAGGTAATCAATTTATTAATTAATTAAATTTTCCCATTCTTTCACCCAACTAAAAGCGTTCCTAGAAATTCTCATCGGTGTCCCTTTATTCCCTTACATATATTAAATGACTTACTCCTTACTTAAATCCTAGTTAAGTTCACAAATAGAAAGTTCCAAAGGCTAGATTCCCTACTAAGTTAGACACTCCCCCTTTTCTTTAAGTTTTCCTTTTTCTTTCAGTTTCCCTTTTTTCTTAAGTTTATAATTAGCAAGTTTAGACAAAAACCACCATTTACCCCTTTTAATAATTAAACCTTCATTATTTCATTTTATTTTTATTTTTTATTTTTTTTGTACTTTAATTATTAAAGATTAAATTTTCTTTACCCTCTTCTTGTTACATGTGCATTTAGATTTTTTTCTTGTTCACATATTCTACTTAGACCTAGGTTTTAAATTCACTAGGCTTGGTGATAGTTCTTAAGGGAAAAATTTGTTATTAAACTTCACTCATACCCTCATTCATTTTAAGGCCGGCCAAGTCCTAAGGAGGCATAGTTTTCTAGGTATTAGGGTTATTAACTTACCATATTTAAAATCGCAACGTGACCTTCAGGATGCACCACATGCTCCAAGGGTGCCACTTGCCTGCATTCCAATTTTAATTACACAAAATTCCCTTCAAGACACACTATGTGCTCCAAGGGTACCACTTGCCTCTTGATTGAATTTGTCAGATGTCAAACCCCTGCGGTCAATACTCTGTCATGTGACACTATGGGAGACTAAGGGCCTCTAACGAATAAGGACCCTATGGGAGACTAAGGGCCTCTAACAAATAAGTACCTTGTGGGAGACTAAGGACCTCTAAGAAATAAGGACCCTGCCTTATTGTGTGCCCTTTAGAATCTTCATGAGAGGCTATCACAGTCTTCCCTCATGACATCGTGGGTCTTCTCGAACTAGGTAATCGTTAACCTACAGTTCGAGCCACGACGGGAGTGCTAGTAGTTTGTGGTAGGGTTGTTGCCACACCTCTCCCTCATTGTCTCTGGTTGTCGTGCGTGACCCCTTTACTCCAAATGTGAGTATGGTTAGCAAGCTATCGTCAGCCTAGATCCATCAAAGAAACATGTCAGCCATAACAATCAACATCACAATATCAATTCATATGTCACATCTGTAATATCAAAAATAGTCAAACCATAATAGTCCTCTCCCTTACTCGATCCAGAGTCCAAGGAGATCCATCGATGCCATCGGCATCCTCTAACGTCCAGAGTCCTGCACACTCAGGAGAACCCAATCAATAACACTTGTCGATGTAAATACATAAAAAATAAAATATCATCAAATCCACAATATCTCATAATCATAATCAAAACATCCAATCGTATCATGAACTAGATCAGTGTCCTCAAAGAATAAGTCGGCTCAGTGCGCGCAAGAGCGGGATGTTCCAATTTTTCAAGAAAAATATAATATATGTGTCTCCATTAGTGGAAGTGTTGTGTCATAGAATTTCCTTTAAAAATTTTGTATAAATGTAGAGAGCCAGTTTTCTAATGAGGGATGTTTTTTCAAAATTTATAATATTAATTTTATATTTTGTTAAAATTATGAAAGTCAATATATCTTTGAAATTATCAAATAGATTTTTTAGATCTCACTCTCTTATGTATAAATTATTTAAAAAATGGTTAATATGATAAAGAATTATAACATAAATAAAAGAGGAATGTATTTTAGGATTCTAATATATGTCAAAGACAAAAATAGATTAAAAAAATTATTTATTTATTTATTTTAAACATTGTATATTTGGAATCTACATAGTTGACTATATATGTCTCTATAGTTTCATAAAAAATTCATATGTGTAGCCTACATAAAAATAAATCCGAAAAATAGAGATGTCGATAAGCATTCATAAAAATGGAGGTTTTAATGTCTTTGCAAACCAAACCACTAGGTTTTTCATTGTAAACCTAAATATGAGGAAATCGACTCATCAAACATGTACGCTAGAGTTGTCATTTCCATCCAAAAAAAGTCGAATTGGATGGAATGCATAGCCACTCCTAAGAATGTGCATGCACTCTAGGAGCACACATGCACTCTAAGAATGTTTATGCTTTCCAGGAATGTGTGTGTGCTCCTGTGCATATGTTTTCCTTTGCTTCCTTGTCTCTCTTTCTCTCACCCCAACCTCTCCCCCTCTTTTCCCCCCTCTCCCTCTCTCTCATTCTCTCTTTCTCCTTCCTTCCCTCTTTCCCTCTATGTTTACCTCTTTCACCGTATCTCTCTGCATCTATGCATGCTATTAGCCATGAGAAATATGAGAATATATAGATTATACTTATAACCAAAAATAAAGTTGATAACTCCATAAATTGAACAAGAATATATGTAATTGTTATCCATTATATAACCCATGGTGGTGAAGTTAGATGATATATTATGATAAATAAGTGGCATTTGTGTGTATTTCCGTTGACATAATCTCTCACCTGAGATGTGTCCCTCAAAAGTTAACTATTACTTTGAAGTGATTTAGCTATCTAATCTCAGTATATTTACACATGAGAAAATATCCCAGCACTCGATATTTCCCCCCATTTCCCCTATCTCCCTCTCTCCTTTTTTCAACATCTCTCTCTCCCTTAGTCTCCCCCCCTATCTCTATGTACCAATCTCTCCCTCCCTCCCTCTTGTTGTCCCTCTACCCCCCCTCTCTCTCTCAATCACATGTTGTCTCCCCCTCTCCATCTTTGTCCCACCCCTNCTCTCTCCTCTAGTAGTATATCCATCTCTCCTTCTTTCCCTCCCTACCCCACTCTTCTTTCTCTCTCTCTCTCTTTCTTAGTTTGGATTTTATGTACATAGACCTAAATGTCAATATGTCCGTAAATGGATTTAGGAGACAACTTGAAAAACATCATAAAACTCTAATTGGGCCTCTAATTGAAGAAGCATTAGTTTTTTTGGACTCCTTACACTGTATTATAGCTAGGATAACCCCTCCCCTATGATTTTGTTTCCTAGAAAATAGTTTTTTACAGGACCTTTGGAACAAGGTTTTTTCTTAGTAAGGCTCATTGCAATTGTTTAGAATTATTACTACTTGCATTCTTATCTTAGTTTATCATCATGGAGATCTCATGCACACTTTTGGAGTAATATTGTGGATTCTTTTCTTATTTTGGTGGATGTTTCATGAAACTAAGGTATCTTCATGCATTGAAACTTGGTCTAGTAAGTGGTATTTTCGAATTATTTTTGTTTTTCTCATGGTATTTAAGTAAATGCTCTATTAAAGTGGTAATAATTGTATTTTATCGTGTTTCCTTGAGAAATTGTTTCTATAAACCCTAGAGAAGAAGTAGGTTGATGCCTAGGGTTTATAGTATTATAAACTCTAGGGTTTTCTTCCTAGAAGGTTTGACCTGGGGTTATGATTGGATAATCCTAGGGTTTTGATCTTCAAGTCTTGTTTTCCTTTATCCTCCAATGATGGTGTTGTATTCAATCCATATGGATAATAATTAAGTACGATACTAGTCTTTCTCATTTGCAAGTGATATAAAAAAATGGATTAGCTCTCTTTGTCTCTCTCAACAACTTGTGTTAGCTTTAGGATTTGCATTTACATATTCATTCTCTAGCATTAATAGTCTAATGATTTTCATTAATTCTTTGGAATCATCTCTAACATAGGAATTGCTGCAATAATAACATTTTTATCCATTAGGGATTGTCATATTGCACTCAACTAATATAGTTTCATGTTCTTTATTCTTCCAATTATTGGTTGATGGTTTACATGTATTTTAATTGTCGTTTGGCATATATTCATTCATTTTCATATTGATTTAGAGATTGCATATTTCTTTTTTTGTAAACTTGTTACATGCTAGGTTGCCTCAAATAAGAAGGATAATGCTCCCTCCTTGCATGATCACAACTCACACTTGTGGAGAATCATCATTATTTGTATTATTATCTTCTTTTATCATCATGGAGCTCTTATGCACATGTTTAGAGTAATATTGTGGATGTTATTCTTATTTTGGTGGATGTTTCATGAAACTAGGGTTTCTTCATGCAAAGCGACTTGGTCTAGTAAGTTGTATTTTGCATGTATTTATGTTTTATTCATGGTATTTAAGTAAATTCTATATTAAAGTGATAATAAGTACATGCTATCTAGTTTCCTTGTATAATTCTTGAAAGAAACTAGAGAGAAGAAGTAGTACAACACCTAGGATTTATAATATTATAAACTACAAGGTGTGTTTCCTAGAAGATTTGACCTAGGGTTTTGATATTAAAGTCTTATTTTATCGTTATCCTCCATGTAAGGTGTTGTATTAACTCCATATTCCAAATAATTCAAGACGACACTAGTCTTTGTTATCTCCAAGTGATATAAAACCAAAGTTTATCTCTCTCTCTCTAATGAATAACATTAATTGTTTGCAATCATCTCTAACATAGTCATTCCTTCCATAATTACATTTTAAGACATTAGGGCCTGTGATATTGAACTCAATTAATATAGTTTCATTCTCTTTATTCATGCAATCATTGGTGGATGTTTTACAAGTCTTTTCCATGTCGTTTTCCACATTTCTTTTTTTGTAAACTTGTTACAAAAGGATGCATTATAGAGTGTATGGATTAGCTTTTGCGGTGGTTCTATTCCTTCTTATCAAGATAAATTTTACACCTAGATGTTTTTATACCTACATGTTTTTATACCAAAAGTTGGGTTATAAGGTTTGTTGCAAGGATGATGTAATAGTGAATCTAGATTGGTGGTTCAAGGGTATTTGGAAGTTCAAATGTTCTCTTAAGTCAAGAATCTGCATGTGGTTGTGGCTAGAGTTCAAAGGCAATGTCCTTATATGGAATAATTAGTACAACAAGAGTAGGCTTGGTCCTAGTAGGTGTTATTTATGAAAATAATCATTTTATTCCATTATGAACTTTCCATATTCATGTTTTAGAATGAGGTTGATTTCTTCACTGAGCTTAAAGAGGTTTGGAAAGGAAACACAATAGAGGAATGTCTTTGGAACTGTTGTGAAAACATGAATGTAAGAAGTTATAAATATTTTATGATGTTCATTTCATGTGGTATGTGGATATTTAGGAATGCTAGTTTATTTTAGGATAATATTATTCCATTTTTTGTCTGATTCTTAAGTTCTAACATACTCAACAATTTTAAGGAAACATAAAAATGAAAATCTTGCTAGACAAGTATTTGTGGAAGAGGTGGAGGCTTATTTGAGAGCATTTCTCAAGGTGATAGATGTGTTACAGAATGGCGGTGTATGATTTATGAGGGAGTATCATGTTATAAAATATAAATATAGGATAGGAGTGTACTAATAGTTTTTCATAGCTAGCGAACCTAAAACTAATTTTCTTGCTTCTAGTTGAAAAAGGTTTTTTAAAAATACGAATCTTTGGAGATTCTATAGTGTTGATAAATTAGATGAGGGGATTATATGATTTATATAATTACATGTTAAGGTTTATTTTCCATGGCATTCAAAGACTATTTTGTAGTTTTATTCATGTATCCCTTCATCATGTTTACATGAAAAATAATGAAATGGAAGATGGATTTCCGAAGGCTAGATTATTGTTGGATTTTAGCCAATGGCACATCTAGGAATATATCAATAGGAAATACTTAAAATTTCACCATCCTTCCCTTTCTTGATAGTTGTTCACTGAAATATTTTTCTTTATTTAGAGGGGTTTGTTTGGATTATTTCCAAAATATTTTTGGAGAGTAATTTTCGATTTTTTTTTTTGGGGGGGGTGGGGGTTACTATAGAGTTGTGGCTCTTGCAGGAACAATTTGTATTTGGTTGTATTATTAGGTTTATATTCGATTTGTATAAGGGATTATGATCTGAATATATTAATACTTGTTAAGGTATATAATACGTGGGTGTCCCTTCATCATCTATGGGCTTGGGAATTGGAGACCATAACTTCTTTGAATAGATTCTAAGAGAGAAAAATGGAATTCGAAGCTTCTCATCATAACAAAAAAATATGGAATTTTTAGCATTATCATAATAATCATCATTAATCAAAATAAAATAAATTAAACACTTCAATCATAAAACATGTTCTTTGAAATGTATGTGTGTGTGTATTCAAAATTGTCTCAAATGTACATTTTAAAAAAAATGTCCCATCATGCGAAATATACAAAATGAAAATAAGTGGCCAAACATGGAAAAGTGACATATGGTTCCCTAGATACAAAATGACACTCATTGAACACTACCACCCTCAAAACCATTAGGTGCATCCGAAAAATCAATATTTGTTTTGTGAATTGAAGAAGGACCCTGAGTGGTTTTGTGCCCGGGTGTGGTTAATCCACTCTTGAGAATGGACAAAGAAACACCATTATTATAAGTTTTTTTTTCACAATGAATTAACGAAATCACAAAATGATACTTTATAATTCAATATAAGAAAACTCGCCACAAATGATACTGAAAATAACAATGGTGTTAACCTATTCTGCAACCCTAATCTCTTAGTGATTCCACTCTGCAATAGTTACAAGGATCAAAGTATGAAATTTAAACAAAAATGAATTAAATAAATTCCATTCACGATACATAAAAATTCATCAACAAATGATGTCACCATGAATAACTTGGGAAATGATGGAGAGTTGCTAGCAGGTGGAATACTCATTGTACAACCTATGCCAAGGTAACATCTATTCTACGAGCCTCAGTGGATGGCACACTCTAGTCGACAAAAGAGATGGATGGTGGGTCACATATGGTTGCAACCATTGTGGATACATCATATGGAAAGAGTGGTGGGGGTGGGTGGTGTATGGGTGCATCCACTATTGTTGGATGCATGATGGAAAATGTGGTAGGGATGGGTGGCGTATGGGTGCATATATTGTAGATGGATGGATTGAAAATGATGGTTTGGGTGGGTTGAGATAAACCCCCATAGGTTGTACAAGCTATGGTAAAACCCTTGGGGTGTAAATACGAATTCCAAGAGCTCAGGAAAGGTGGACAATGACTAGACTACCCCTGTAGCTGGAGGAAAATGATGGGGATAATGGAAGTGTTGGTGGTGAATGGAAGGATGGTGGTACATGAAACCTATAAATGAATGAAGAATACTACATACATAAATTTATAATATTTTGGATTAGTACATAAATGTAAAATTCAACCAAAATGATATAAAAATTTCACATCTAAACAAGATTTAACTCGACACATGATACCTGTGAAGGGGGTGACTTTTCCATAACAGGTGGGCATTTTTCATTGCCATATGGTACCCCAACTTGTAGAAACACAAAAAAATTGTGTTTGAGGATGTTATAGAATAAGAAAATTATTATGGTGAATTTATCAAAGGTGACACATACCTGTGTATGTGATATACCAAATGAGAAGGATACCTTTATAGTTATATCAATGGTGGAAACTGGCACTAATGCATCTACTAATGTCGGGGGTCTTTTATCTAAGCATAGCAACTGTAAACATCATATCATAAGATATGAAAAAAATACACTAAT
>SNQJ01S0011591.1:113465-132166 GCA_010110895.2 Picea sitchensis
ATATATGTATGTATGTATGTATGTATGTATGTATGTATGTATGTATGTATGTATGTGTGTGTGTGTGTGTGTGTATGTATGTATGTATGTATGTATGTATGTATGTATGTATGTATGTATAAGACATTAATCTCCTCCATGAAGCTCTCATTTCTATTAGCCTCCATTAGCCCATAAAAATTATGCTTGTAACTCAATAATCTATGAGAGTCACATGAATGTCTAATATTCTCATGTGGCCTCTCCCGGATGCACTCTATTATGGGGATTGAAGGTCCAAACCCTCTCCCAATTCCACCTAAAGGTACCTCCTATCGAGATAATGCTACAAAGTTTCCATTCTATACTATGCTTCAAGTCAAGGATGATATCGATACCTATGTCTGTGTGATTCCTTCCATAATGGGAGGTTGTTGAGTATGGGGATTAGGCATTCACCTAAGAATACAACGACCTAGAACTAGGTCACACCTAACATTTTCTCTATCCTATTTAGGCCCATGACCCACCCCCTGGAATTCACCAATGTCAAAGTAGTTTACATGGTGACTCAACATAAACTCTACCCATAATTTCCTAAGGAAATATAAAGGAACCTTCCTATTATTGCAGGGAGACTTGTGAAAAATCACAAACCACCTATCCATCAAATTATCCTTTGATATTTGGTAGTTGCATCGGTTCATACAAATGCATATCTTTGTGACTGCTGGTTGTAATCTAGTTCTGGGATCAATGAACAATGACATTAATTCTTATTTTGTAATATTCAAGTCTCTAACTTGGTTTTTATCTAGGAAAATCCTATAATACTCAAATTCGATAGCCATGTAATAAAAAAATATTAGTTAATTCCCCTTAGTCACTTGCAATGGCTGATACATTGGTGTCTAAGGAAGTAGCTAATGACAATCGGGTGGGATCTCTACTACTCTATAAATCTTCAACAATAAATCTAAGACACCTCTACTCTTCATGAATTTTTGTGTTTACATTTCTTGGTTGTGGGTTGGGCCCCCTTTTAATTAGTCCCAACAGGAATGTGTACATGTTCCTAGAGTTCATGTGTTTTATTAGGAATGTGCACATGTTTTTAAGAATGTGTGTGTGTTCTTTTCAAGGATCGAATGTGGCATCCTAAGTGATAGTTTGGGGTTTGTCGAGCCTATCACATTAGGAATGTGTGCATGTTATTACTAACCTATACATGTTCCTTCATGAGTGTGTCCATGCTCACTATGTAGCCACTTTTTTTCCATCAACTTCGTGAGAGTGCCCATAACTCAAACATTACAAATCAAGAGAATAAAATAGTGTAGCAGAATGGTATAATGTTATATGTATTTTTATATTTTTACTATTTTAAAATTTGGATATCAATGGGTCATTAGATTAAAACACAAAGTAGTGTTACAAGTAATATTATTTGAAGACTTGTTGATGTCTCATTTTATTACTTGATCAGTATTTTCAAGTAGTTTCCAATTTTCCTAGCACTACATTTTAGGTCTAAGATCTTCTTCTTTATAATAATTTCCATCATGTTCAACTTGATATTATTTTACAATGCTTAAAATAAAATTTAAAAATAAGTAATAAAATTACATCGATTATTATTAATATTATTAACGTCTATTGAGACCAAATGTGGTCTATTGGACCCTAAGAAGGTTAGGGATTACTTAGATTTCTTTATAATTTTATTTATGTGCTTGAGGAACATTAAGCGAAGTGTTCCAAGGTCACCATAGATTTTATAATTGGAAGGTCAGGAAGGTTGGTTTTCAAATTGAGATCCAATTTGGGTATGTGTTGGACATTCTAGGAGGAATTTATTTTAGCAATGTCATTTTTCTTCTTTACACAAGTCAAAATAGAGAGATACTTTTGATCTTATAGATTAGGATTAATCACCTCCTTATAATATATTAATTTTCTTTTTCCAAGTAAATATTTATCACACCACAATATCTCCTTAAATTTAGATGTAATAGTATTTTTAATATTATTTGTATTATGTAGTATAATTTATTCCTTTATTCCCCAATGGTTTAGCAAGGATTAGACATTCGTATGCCCTCCCTACTTGAGCTAAAGGTGGTTTTGGATGGATATTGAAGCAATTTTTGGAAGCTTATTGTCATACATTTGATTAAAATGTTTCTTATAGATTAGGTACTTTGTTATAGTCGTGCTCTCAATGGAATAAAGGATCTCTTCTATGAGAAAGATAGTGAAAAAAAGCAAAGGTGTGAAATACACTTCCTACACTAATATATGAGAGAATAATTTCCATAAATAAAAAATATCATTATCGCAAGAAAGAAACAAACATTTAATACCATAGATAACAATATTTCTTGTGTAAAACCCTTCCATGAAAAAAAAACCATAATCAAATCACACTCTATATTATTTAGCAACAAAAATAGTTACAATATAGATTCAATCTTTGTTCTTTGAACAAGAGTGTTTAACAGTAGCATAGTTTTGGATGAATTCTGGAAACATAATGGTAAGATAAGACTCACATTCTATATTTTCCTCCATCCCTAGAGATAAATAAATAAGCCTAATTAAAACAATAAACCACTTATGGTTTCTCCATTTCTTCTTGTTGGAAACCACTAGAAGATTATTCATTGTGATGACTCTTTGTCGTTACTCTACTCCTCTACAACACTGCATTCTTTGCTACACTACAACACTACAATATTCTCTACTCCACTATTGAATAAGTATGATTTTCCTTAAGGTATCTTTTTCTAGTCATTTGTTTTGGGCCTCCTCGATCCATTCTAGGATTGGTAGTGATAAGGAAAAGAGTGACCCATCCTCCTCAAATTTTATATATAGAGCATCAACCACAACATTCTCTTCACCCTTCTTCTATATGATCTCATAATCATACTCCAAAATATTGGTGACCCATTTATGTTTCTCTAGTGAATAAATTTTTTGTTCAAGGAAGTAATTTATACTATGATGGTCAATATTGATCTAAATATTCCTCCCTTTGAGGTATGGACCCAAGTATGTACTATATGAAGGATAGCCACCATTTCCTTCTCATATGTGGGTTTTCCCAAATTTTAGTCACACAATGTTTTACTGGTGAATGATAAGGGGAGTCCTTGCATTAATACTTCTCTAGTACCTCTCTGTAGAGCATCAAATTCTAAGAAAAGTATTATTGAAGTCAGGGACTACTAATAATAGAGTAGTACACATGGAATTCTTTAAAGTAGTGAAGGAATATGTTTCTACTTCACTCCAAACAAAGGCATTAATTTTAAGGACTAAAGTTAAGGGATATTTGATTTTTCCATAATATTTCACAAATTTCATATAGTAGCTTGTAATTCCTAATAATACCCTCAATATGTTTATTGTTTTGGGATGGGGCCAATCTTGCATAGATACCAATTTATTGGGATCAACTCATACACCCTCCTCACTTACAGTCGGACCCAAATATTCAACCTTGTGAGCCCCAAAAACACATTTGGAGTGATTCAAAAATAATTGGTTGTCTCTCAAGAGTTTTAAGGACTCATCAACATTCTCTATGGGTGATTCCCATGTTTTATTGTATATCAATATATCATCAAAGAATACTAGCACAAAATTGCATAGGAAGGGTTTGAAAATCTTGTTCAAGAGACTTGGAATGTGAATGGAGAATTAGGATTAAAGGAATCACTAGAAACTCATAATGACTTTCATGTATTCTGAAATATATATTTGGGATGCCTTCCTCTTTCATATTGATTTAGTTATATCCAAAAAATTTCATCAAGGAGATCATCAACAATAGAGATGTGAAATGTTTCTTTGATTTTCAACTTATGGAGAGACCTAAAATAAGGACACATGTGTAAAGTGTCTTCCTTATTTAATACATGACTATTGGTGATGAGTAAGGGATTGTACTGGGATGAATGACCCCCACCTCCAATATCTCATGAATCATCATTTTTCTTTAATTGTTTTTTGAAAAATGGTGGTGATAAGGACACACATTTGGTGGTTGAATTCTTGGAATAGGGGAATTCCATGCCGATGCTCTCTTCGAGAAGGGGGTAAACCATTTGGCGTATTAAATACATGATGATGTTTTTAAAGGACTATCTAAAAGTCTGGTTGGACTTCTTATGTTGTTTTATCCATAAACTATATAGAATTAATTTGGAAAATAATTCCATAATGGCCTTTGTTTAATAAATTTTACATATGATGAGAGCTAACTATTTCAACATAGCCTAATTGAGTCCCTCAAGGGTTTGTACGTGAACCTATTTATTGAAATGTGTATAGAGTTATTTTAAATCCATGGTTATTGGTACCATCATATGTATCCATTCCCCCCCGAACACTATATATCACACCCACCCATATCGATGGAAAATAGATGGGTTTTGAGATGATAGTATCCCATATGGATCCTAACATTTTCACATTTTCCCCCACATTTCATCATACCTCCATTGGTGATCATGATTTGAAATTTTGGCACTAGGTGTACATAACAATGGGTTTCTTTTTCCACTCTTTTCAAAATGAAATTGTTAGTACTACCACTATCAACTAGGACTATGAATTTTCAATGCTTGATGTAACCCATGAATCTCAAGGTTTGTGGAGTTGAAATGGCTAATAATGAATGTAGTGAGTTACATGGTTCTTCCTGAGAGAATGGAGGTTCTATATCGACCTAAGTCTGAGTTTTGGTGTCGTAAACTTGTAGATATGGTGTCTCATCGATAATTATGTATTTATCTATGGAATGAGTGGTAATATCAATTTGGAACATTTTTTTTTTACACCAATGACCCGAAGCATACTTTTCATCACAATTATAACAGAGTCCTCAACTCTGTCTATATTCCATTTCTACTATAGATAACCTTTGTACTTTCAAGGGATCAATAGGATTTTTTCTTGGGGAAGTAACTTGGGGAGGATGAGTGTGGGGAATGAAGGTTTTTTTTTTTGTTTGTGCATTTATCATCGTCTCTACGTATCGGGCCCTTTATGTCACTTCGAACCACATAGTCAGACTTTGAATTATAACTTGTGCTTGAATATATTCCTTGAGGGCACTAATGAAACATTATTTACAAAAATAATATGTTAAGTTCTCTATACATATAGCTAGATTCTCAAAGGATGGCATAAAATTTGTCATTGAACCTATTTGGAGTAACCTGGTAAGTTGCTCCAAATAGTGAGTATCTTTCTCAAAATATTCATAGATAAATTTAGCAAACTAAATTCAAGATATATAACCTGCATATGATTTTTTATTTCATTCCCACCATTGTCATCATTCTAGATCTACATAGAATACTCCCACCCTAAGTTTCATCATGTCATCAGTAATACCCTGAGGGAAAAGTAATATTCCATCTGGGTGATCCATATAGATGGGTCCGAACCATCAAAATTGTTCAATCCCACCATATGATAATGTTTCCATATGTTATTGTACATTGATCTATTGTTGTGTGGACCCAATGAGGTTTGTGGGTGGTTAAATAGTCCCGAGTGAGAATTTTATTCCTGGTGTGGATCAATGTATTATGTTATCCATTATTATACTTATAGTATTCCATGATCTTTCATAAGTTCCAATTGTTCCATCAAACATTTTTTCAACTTATCCAACTTTTGATTGAACTTCTTATCCCAACTAGTTACATACTATTGAATTCCCACAAGTTGTTCATTAAGAGTCATAACTTGATTCTCTAACTAATCTTGTATTATAGTAGTAGAGCAGGTGGGCATATTTCCTAGGGATTTGGTATCAGGTGGTTGATAGATATCCACCATATGTGAGCTCAAAGAAAAAGGTGAATAGATTTTAAGGACAAGGAAATGGAAGGTTCTATAGTTCTCTAATATATGTGTGGGGTCAAAAATTAATACTCAACCTAATATATTATGGAACTAAATAAGGAGGCTCAATCATTCCCTTAGTTGTACTACTCAACTACCAAGGCACTAGAGAGTGGTCTCCCTAAGTGTTGTTCTTAGTGTATTATAGCAACAATATGGTTGATTAGATAATCTAAGGATGGTTTTGGGTATACCTATGGGACTTCCTCTATACCAGAGGGCATGTGGAAGTGATATTTCGTATACATGTATTGTCTGATGGAGTACTAATCGAAGGGGTACCAACAAGGGTTAGAAGGGTTTCCAACAATGTGATTCAACTTGTATTTCATGTGTGTATTCTTCCCCTAACACAGTTTTACCCATTCAATGAAATATCACTATGTTATTAAAATATTTTGGAACACGTCTCTATAAAAAATAAAAATTATGATCTTGTTAATGTGAAGAAAAAATATTAGAATAACCAAAATATAACTTATGTAAGGTAGGGATTCAGTTTGAAATTGTAAAATGACCACAACTTTAGATATACATATATAATTGGCTATTATGACTCCAATTATAAAATTTTGTAGATTTCATGTATCTAATGGCATCGGTTTGACTGGAATTTTTGCACTCTGTCAAAACATATCCAAATCTTTGAAATTCATAGCCATCACTAGAAAATAACTTAAAAATTCATATTTTGAATCGATGATATCTCCACTTTCTGGACTTTGTTTTGGATTATTTGTTTTTTGAAATTGGTATTTTTATGACAAAAATTATCATCGTTTTCAATTCTCTTCAAATTATGCATACAATTTTTCAAAAATCAATTTGAATATTTTCAACCTCTTTTTTTTAGTCAAAAATATGCAAAAAGAAAATAGTCATCCCCCTTTGTGCCCTAAAATTATCTCACTTCATGCCCACTAAAGATATTTGATACCACTTTCAATGTAAAAAAAATTAAAAAAATTAGAAAACTCGTACGAGATGTAATGCAAAACCTAAGAACACAATATAAAAGAGAGATAATAATAGAGAACTATGTTTACTTTCCTCTTCAAGGGCATAACCTTCAAGATAAATGCTCCAAATACAATAAAATTTCTTGAAAAAACAATACATAACCTTCTATTGAATATATAACTATCAATATAGAATATTAAGTACCTGTGGGTCCCTTATAATGAGGGTCAACCAACTAATTTAGGTATTATTTCTAAAAATCATGCTTTATTACAATGAGTGACTATTAACTAACTATTTGATGTCACTTATTCAATGATAGTGGCATCATACTTTTTTAAAGTACCTAAATAATGGGGTTAGGTTAGGACCCTAACAACAATGAACAAATAGACCATGTATTGTCTCTTTCTCATCCAACTCACTGCTCTACCAAACAACTAAAACTTGTAACCACTCATCGATCCCCTTTTATATACATCCCCTACCTAATCAAAATAAATATAACCATGTATATCCAATGAGTGTGGATCCTCTAAAACATATTTATGATATAATATGGAACATTCAGAAGTAACTCACAAATATCTGAACACCCTCTTCATTGTATCCTTATGGTCACATCCAATATTATCCATGAATTGACTCCAGACTCCAATGAATTGGGAAATTCTTGATCTAGTACATACCATAGCATACATCAAAATACCAATTACACTAGCATAAGGAATAGATTCCATATCCTCCACCTCAATGGATTTTGTAGGATGATGCTCAACTAAAATCTTAGTTCCCACAAAAAATGGAACACTTAATGGTTTGTAATATGCCATATAAAAATTTTGTAGTACAAAGTTTACATATTTACTCTAGCTCGACCAATGTTTTTTATTTTCTTTATCCCTCCTCATCTCCATTCCTAGGATATATTTTGTATCCCTCAATTCCTTCATATCAAATTATGCTAAAATTTGGGACTTCAAATAACAAATCACATCCTTACTATTACCAAATAATAACATATCATCTACATATAGAGTGATAACAAGGAAATGATCGCCTTATTTTTTGTAATACACACATAAATATGATTTGAATCTTATAAAACCTAATCTCAACAAAAAGGAGCCAACATTTTTATACCATGCTCTGGGAGACTATTTGAGACCATATAAAGACTTTTTTAACTTGCAAACCAATGAATCTTTACCTTTTTCAACATAGTTCTCTAGTTGTGTCATATAAATCTCATCCTTCAAGTCACCATGTAGGAATGTAGTTTTCAAACCATCCATTCTATCTCTAAATAAAGGGTTTCTGGTACATATAATAAGAATCTAATAGATGTTAAGTTAGAAACTAGGGAAAATATCTCACCAAATTATATTCCTTCATCCTAAGAATATCCTTTTGCAACCAACCTTGCCTTATGATTTTCAACATTACCATATAAACCAATCTTATTTTGGATACCCATTTACATCCAATGAGTTTCCATCCATTATGCAATGGGACCAAGTCGCTTGTATCATTTGTTTTTAGTGAAACCATTTCCTCATCCATGGAAAATATCCAAGAATTATTATCTTCCATCTCCATTACCTATTTCATTGTTCTAGGCTCATTGGTTTTAGCAGATAAAGAAAATATACATTGAAAATAAAATGGACTATAATTATACCTATACAGATGCCTTATTTGTCGAGTGGACCTCCTTAAATTATGAGTTGTATTTTCTTCCTCCTCTTCTGAACTCTTTGAACCCTCCTTCTCATCAAGTCTATCATGAAATTCTTGCTCATTTTCTAGTTCAACTTTCTCGGTACTGGGTGGTAGTTGAACCACTAAATTATTATCATCCTCTTCTAGCTACATCACTGTGGGAGAAGACTTAAATTCTCTATAAATAACATTTTTTTATACAAAATGTTTCCAGCCACAAGATATCAAATCTTGTACCTTTTCACAAAAATTCCATAGGTAATGAATATGAATTTCACTACTGATATGTATGGATATTGAAAACGTAGAGGGATCACTCACTTATGGAGGGTGCACTCAGAAACAATGCATTCACTCACAAGAGGGACCACTTATTTATCCAATGTGCATTGTCTATAATGTAGACCCAACAATCAACCAAGGGAAGGACACACTTATTTTACTCAATGTGCATTGCCTCAAACGTCGAACCAACAAACAAAAAAGAAAACAAGAAGAGGGCACACCAGTCACTTGGTGCACAACAACCTCACATACACACTCATGTAGAAAAATGAAAATGCAGAGAAGAGAAGAGGATATTCAGAATAACTTCATGAAGTGTATTAGAGAAAAATGTCCCCTTTAATAATACAGGGAGACTTATTAAAAAGGTAATTGTTTCATTTATTTTCTACGACTTTCTGCACATTTACACTGGCAAGAGAAGTTTCTCGCAGCAATGACTAACATAAATTGACTGACAATTTATTTAGACATAGCCTTATTTACTTAAACTGATGAAGGCTTTATTACAATGATGTGACTAATTGAAGCTGACATAGATAAAAAAACTAGCATAGAAATTATTCCCTTTAATGCCTTGCTTCCAAGACTGGCGAGATCATATTACAACATGAGTTTATGAGTTAATACTGATCCTATTCTACTAGTTGGCCAAGGAAGATGGGATGCCCTTCCTGGTGGCCCAATTCCTCTTTGTTTATATCTACAAGCATCCCTACTTCTGTAACCAACTGAGGGATATTTTGTTTCACTGTCTCGACTGTCATCCACTTGGACTCCGTTGGAGTTTGGAAATGTTCATCAACCATGTATGAAGCATGATGTTCCTTGGAAAAATTCGGTGTTATTTGCAAGGAAACTGTAAATGGAGTGTGTTGCGGTGATAAATTATGAACGCCACTATGGTCAGCCTATTGTTCTTGGTGTTGATATGTTGATCCCGACAGAGACAAAATGAGATGCATTTTTGTGGGATCTAGAGACTGAAATCCAAGACAGGCCTCCCAAGGTGAGAATCCAGTGGAAGAGTGTGTGGCCTTGTTGTAAGGGTGCCACTTCTGCAAATCCTACATCAATAGGTATAATTCTTTGGCATAGTTGTTGTAATTGAATTTGGCTATGGAAAGGGTCGCGAAGTGCTAATTCATCAGGTGGCCTCCTTATTTATGCATCGATCCAATAGAAAAATGAGAGGCATTCTGGAATAAGGGATAGAAATATTTAATTATGGATTGGGTGAGGGCATGGTAAGTGGTAACTAGATGAAATTTAGTAGTCTCCTACTTTGGAGTAATTAAACCTAAAGTGGTGCAGGTAGAGAAGGAGGATGGATGATGGCCAGATTTGGGGAATTGACCCATTTTTCATTTGAGTTCGGTAGTGTCTTTGGTAAAAGGTAGAGATGATCGGGTATTGTGTAATGAGGCGTCATGAATGAGATCAATGGGTTGTGCAATGGTTTGAGAGGGTGGGAGTCTTGTGGGAGAGTGAGAGACATTGGCAAATTCTGGGAGGAGAGGGATTACAGTGGGAGGCGTCAGATTAGTGAGGTTCTTGGGCTGAACATGGCAGGATAAACATAGATAAATGTCTTTTTGGTGAATGACATGGGTAGTTTCATCTTTTTCAGGACGTGACAGAGGGGAAGTGTGAGGCATTAAATTTATCACATAGGTGCATCCTTCATGTTGAATATTGTACTGATGGGATTTGGCATGGTAAACAAGTTTTTGGTCTTGTTGGTATGGGAGACGCAATAATATGTTTGCACAATATAAAAGTGAAACATCATAAACCACAGTGTCGCGGAAGGGTCCAATGGAAAATTTTATTGTGCAACACTGGACAATAGTGATGTGGGGTCCTCCCTTTTGTACCCAACCAAGTTGATAGGGATCCAGGTGGGGGGTGGTGGGAAGTTTCAGATGTTGGAATAGGTCTTGCGAAAATATATTATTCTGACTTCCATTGTCCAGAATGAGAGTTGTGAGTTTATGTTTAATTTGGTAGTTATGAGTAAAGAAGGAAAAGTTAGTGCAACCCAGTTCATACATAGTCATGAGAATGAGGGATGGATCAGCTTTGGTGGGTTTGGTGAGAGAGATGACTTATGGTTTTTAGAGAAAATAAGTGGGTGTGACCTATGAAATAAAGGTATGATGGGCGAGGATATTTTTATGCTCGACAATCGACAGAGTTGTGTGAGTTGGTATTGTGAAATGTACACCAAACCGTAGTTTTGGTCACTGACAAAGAAGAAGGGTAAGGTTGATGCCGAGAAGGATGTAGGTTGGAAGACTCAGTTTGATTTGGTAGATATCAGGTTTTATGGGATACCTTTTGTTATATGTCCAAGGACCGTAAGAACGCCTTGTTTAGAGAGGAAATTTCAAAAATATCAACTTTGCAATGGAGAGGCAACAAAATACCAACATTAAATTTGATTATAAATACCTCATCTTGATAGTTGTTATGGAGCCGTATGCATAACTTGCATAAGACGTGAATGTAGCCTTGTACAGACTGATTTGAAATAGGGTGTAGCTACAACCACTTGGAAAGAAGATTAGGGATATAACTTGGGGGATATAAGCACTCATGAAATGTGTGACAAAAAGAGTCCCATGAATTAATACAACAAATTTTTGGAGACGGTGGTGTACCTAGATCCAGGACTATTTCAAATTGTTCCAATTGAGTGTCCATCAAGTATGAGCTATCCCTTCGAGATGCAGGCTAGCGATCTATAATTCAGTGGATTCTTCCATCTCAGGGGAAGTCTTGAAGTATGTGGAGAGGCTATGGATCTAGGAATCTACTATCTCACAATTCATTTCCCAACGAGATTTGGTAATTTAAAGCGTGTGTCTAGGTGCATGGTCATCGGAGTCGAGCATTGTTGGATTCAAAGTAATGCATGGAGAGCCAACACCAATTCTTCAACTGATGTTGACGTGGTTGGATTGGAATCCTCACTAGATACTTCTCTTCAGGGTGGCATGGTTTGCAAGAGTATAAGAGAGGGAGCGTAACCTCTTGAAGGAAGAGGTGTGAGATTCCAAAGGGGACCCTAAGGAGGGAACACGAGGAACCCTAAGAAGGGTGAAAATGTTTCAGTAATGCATAGGCATAGAAGAACCCTGAGAAGAACAACCAGAATTCTCTAAGAAAGAGCGTGGAGAATTAGTTGAAGAACACAAAAAAAATATGAATTTTGTGGATGTTTCCTCCATCTCCTCCTTCTTATCTGTGTGCGGAAACTTCCCCAAGGCACACGATATGATACCAATTGATCTATCTGGAGATTGAAAACATAGAGGTCGCACTTATTTATGGAGGGTGTACTCAGAAACAATGCATTCACTCACAAGAGGGAACACTTATTTATCCAATGTGCATTGTCTAGATCACAGACACAGCAAGAAACAAAGTGAAGGGCACACTTGTTTTACTCAATGTGAACTACCTCAAATGTCGAACCAACAAACAAACAAGAAAACAATAAGAGTTCACACAGATCCCTTCGTGTGAAAAAACCTCACATACACACAACAAAATGAAAATGAAGAGAAGAGAAGAGGATATTCGAAATAAATTCATCAAGTGTATTAGAGAAAAACATCCCCTTTAATAATACAAAGCAACTTATTACAAAGGTAATTGTTTCTTTTATTTTTAGCGACTTTCTGTGCATTTAGACCGGCGAGAGAGGTTTCCCGCAAAAATGACTAACACAAACCGACTAACCATTTATGAATACATGTATCCTTTCTTACTTAAAATGGCAAAGAATTTATTACAATTATGTGATTGGATGATGCTGACATAGATCATAAAACTGGCATAGAAAATATTCCCTTTAGAGCCTTGCTTCCAATATTAGCGATATTATATTACAATAGAAGTTTCTAATTTAATGTTGATCTTCTTCTACTAGTTGGCCAAGGAAGGGGGAACACCCTTCCTGGTGGCTCAACTACCTTGTTATCCAAATTAGACTTCTTCTCCTTAGGCACATGATCATATGCCTCAAAACCAAAAATATAAATATGTCGAAGTGATTTATTATTTCCCATACATACTTCCATAGGGTTCTTGTTTACAAGAGATGATGTGGGAGAGATATTAATAAAGTAACATGCAAAAAACAAATATTCTTCCCAAAACGTCTTATATAAAAAAAATGAATTAAGAATACTCCTAGATATCTCCTTTGATGTTCTATTCATCCATTTTGTTGAGGGGTATATGGATTTACCTTATGTCTTTCGATTCCATTCTCCTTACAAAATTTATCAAACTCTATAGAATAAAACTTAGTGCCATTATTAGTCCTCAACACCTTAATCGTCCTAGGAATATAATTTTCCAAGAGAGATTTAAGCTCCTTAAACTGACTAAAAACCTTAGAGTTAGTTATAATAAAGTCAGGCGATGTCCTTCTAGAATAATAATAAATGAATGAAACATAATACAAATCCTTATAAATAGAAGGAACTTTCATTGGACCAAATACATCAGAATGAATTAAGTCCAACAACCTAGATGATTTATGAGAAATAGAATAACACTGAACCTGTTTCTATTTTTCGTATATACAATGCTCCTAGAAATCAAATTCAAGAGTACAATCATTTAATCCATCAAAAAAAAAAAAAAATTCAAGCCCCATAGGCCTTTCTCATCTATATGGCCCAATATTTGGTGGCACAGAATTGTCTTCCCTATAGGTAATATGGTTTCTGAAGAAAGAGATTCTTTAGGAGGTTCCAATGGTGTAGATACTATATATCTATTTGCTACAAAAACAAAAGAGCTATTATAGTCAATAGTGCATGCATCAATATAGAAAAAAATTTGCACATAAACACCATTAGTGAGTACCATATCTCCATGGACCATATTTTACCCTCTTTCAAAGAAAACAACCTTCACACTGACATCATTGAGTGTTATTATTGATAATAGGTTTTGTGTTAAACCTAGAATGTGAAACATTTATTGATCCCCTTTATTGTACCATTAAGGAATCTGATCAATACTATTCCATTACAAACATTGGTAAGAGTAGAGTCATAACACAAAGGTATACCATCCCACCATCATATCTCTCATACATTTAAAATCAGTGTCGATGGTAATTCATATGAAAGGAAGCTCTAGAGTCCATTAGCCATGCACTATGGCCTACACAGGGTTTCCAAAGATGTAACAAAGGTATCTCCACCATCCTATTGAGAATATTTTTCATAATCATCATAACAATCATTCTTTCACTTCTTCTTCTTTTTCTTCTCTTCCTTACAGTCTCTTTTGTAATTCCCAACCTTTCTGCAATTCAAAAAAATTTCCTTGGAATTTCGACGAGACTTATGTCTCCCATAGGATTTTGATCTACCATTTTATATCTTATTTTCTTTATCCTTTGATCTTCCACAAACAACCAAGGACCCATTCATGGATTTAGAGGCTTTTTTCCTCACCTCCTACAAGAGTAAAGCAGTGAAAACCTCATCAAGCACCAATGCCTCCATAGTGCTTCCAATTGATGTTACTAGGTTTGCACATGAATATGTAAAGGAACACAAAAGGGTAATACAATTATACTCCCCATATATCTAAACTATAAATGAGATAAATTGTGTCACAATAATATTAAATGAATTCAAATAATCAACTACAAAATCATCATCACATATTTTTAAGGAAAACAACGTTTTTCGCATAAGGAGTTTATTAACCAAATATTTATCCTGATACAAATCCCCCAACTTATTATAGAGAGATGATCTCATTTTTTCTTCATAAATGCTTAATGATACCAAATCACTCAAACAAATCCTAATAATGTTTCTTTCCTTTCTCCCAAACCTCACTCACTCTTCATATATCATACCAGTGGGTTTGGTTCCAGATAATACAACCCATAGATCTCAATCTATGAGAAGATATTTCATATCCAACTCCCACAACTCAAAGTTAGTGCCATTAAAATCAAGTATTTCTAATGTAGATGTGCTCAACATTTCCATGCAACATTTTTTCCTTTTGTGCAATATCCAACTCAAACAAAGATTATATCAAAAAACCTTGTCCTTAACACCTTGGAACTAAGGTGATCAAGCTTTGATACCGAATTAAAAGAATCGGAGATGAGGAATACACTTTATACAGTAATATATGAGAGAATAATGTGCATAAGGAAACAACACAACAATTGCAGAAAAGAAATAAACAACAAATCATAGACAACAAGATTTTTCGTGGAAAACCCTCACTAGTACATATTGTAAAAATTCTGGCATTTTATTTGCGGCGTTATGGACAAAATTGTCCATATTGTCACAAAATAGAGGAAATTTAAAAAAAAAAAAATCATATTGCTCGATAACGTCGGTCTTTCCACGTTGACGTCTCTCTTGCCACATTGACGTCTCTCTTGCCACATTAACGTCTCTCTTGCCACATTTTCCACCAGAACATCTCTCTTGCCACATTTACGACATATATGTCATTCTTGCCACATTTGTGAAGATTGATTTTCCCGATGACGTCGGTATTGCCACGTTGACGTCTCTCTTGCCATGTTGATGTCTTTCTTGCCACGTTAACGTCTCTCTTGCCATGTTGATGTCTCTCTTGCCACGATAACGTCTCTCTTGCCACGTTTTCCATCGAAACGTCTCTCTTGCCACGTTTGTGACATATACGTCGTTCTTGCCACATTTGTGAAGATTGATTTCACAATTGTGATGTTTTGGAAACTAGGTTTTCCCCTCCAACGGTCACCTTAGACCTCCATACAACCTGATCATGGATGCTATTGATTTGGAAATTTTGTTTCTTTCCAACATCATTATATTCACTATAGATTGTTTAGAGGACAATTCCTTTGCACAACAAAATTTAAACCTCATATAGGTTGGCTAACAAAACCATCATTTTTGCAACACTACTCATATATAGATAAATATAGTTTCCAAGAAACCAAAAAGTAACTTTCCCCTCAGGCTTCTAACATCCAATTTTTATGGGAAGCTTGTTTGACATACCTACAACAAACCCGACCCTCTTGTTGATTAACATGTTGAAAATTTAGTTCAATGAAGCTCGCTCTCCCTTTGTTGATCAATTATCTAGGTTATTTATCTTCTTTGCTAAGAATGAGGAGAGCATAATAAAGGATATCGCACTTATAATATGCACTCAAATTCATCACAGATAAGCATGGTTGTATATATTGATAGGTACTAAGAATATCACATAGAGAACTATACATTGGAAGACAAAATGTTCTTTTTCTCTTCCTATATTGCACATAACCTAAAAACAATTGGTATCAAATAATTCAACCCTCACATTCACTGATCAACATTAAAGTTGTCCGATAGGAACTTCATAATATATGTCGTTTGAAAAGTTTAATGTTGTGATAATTTATAATAAAAACACGGTTACCAATTTAATAAGAACTATGATTTTAAAATAAAGATTATCTGAAAAAAATTATATTTTGGGTTAAAAAAACCAAAATTAACACTTGAATCTAGAAATGGTGCTCTTAGAGTCATTTTTTTCCCTGAATTAAAATTACAACCATTTGCTACCATACCCATAAAATCATGTAATGTCATGAACATGTTTGCATTTTGATTCTTTGAAAACTTCAAAAAACTATAAGTCAAAAGCTTCTAAAAATAACCTTCAAATTGTGCATTGGAGTAAGGTTTTCATTTTATCAAAGTTAAAAATCCATTTTCTCTACCGCTGAAAGTTGGAAGTCTTCCGCAATGGATTTTAGACATCGTAGGAGTGCACACATTTTGATTTATATCAAAGTGAAAATCCTCCATTGAAAATGTTTATGGAGTTAAACTTTGGGTTCTAATTAGAGTCAAAAGTGAAAATTGAATGGCATTGAAAATTATTGAATGGCATTGCTCTGCGACCAATGTTTTACCCAACATGAATGAATTTTTACTACTTCAAATTTTACTCAATCTATTGTCCAAAATACTCATCATCATCAAAATTTAATTCAACCCTACTTAAACAACCAAACATGCAATGTTTGTCTTCATGTATGATATTATTTGAGAAGTGTTGTAATAGCAGGGTACATTACATATTTTAGTGAATGCAGTGTTTTGATTGTAGAGTAAACTCGACACTTTCAATAATCTTATGATAGTTGATAAATAATATATGTAAGAATTATTTAAACCATTGGTATAAATATTCTTTGATTCATTATTATCAAACATTATTATTATTCCAATGAGATGATGGTAAAATTAATTAATGTCTAGAGGGATAAAGGACATCCCAACTTAAACCTCTCGAGGGTGTGAAAAATATAGAAGTATAATACTGGCTAAGGGAGACGAAATGAAGAGAGGCGGAAAGCCAACGCGGCTAGGGCCTAAACCCTAGCCGCCCCCGGTCTGGATCTCATCTGCAGGAGGCCGAATCTGGCTGGAGCAGCCGATCAGAGCGTCCCCCCATCGATTTGCTTGATAGAGCGTTGGATTCACAGCGGACAGAACACGATTAGCACGCGGTTTTGAGTAAAGGTCGCGCCCCTGCGTTTTCTTATTTGTAGGTGGCCGCTGCCGCTCCAATGGCTCCAAATCCGACCGCCGAAATGGACGAAGATAATCTGGAAGCATTCAAAGAATTAGTCCGTGTAGCAAGGCCAAAACCCAAGCCGTCTATCTCATCTAAATTTGTCAAGAAGATGGAGGAGATCCCTTCGGTGGAGCTATCTCCAGAGGAGCCTTGCAAGCTTTCCCTCCTGCTAGCAGAAAATGCCCTCATCGGTAAATTTACGGGGTTATGGCCCAGTCCCAAAACGGTGGAGGCATGGATGGATGATCGTTGGAAGCCACTGCTACAAGGAGAAGTCTCTTTATGTGCCGTAGGCAGGGGCTTTTTTGTCTTTAGTTTCACGAGGACATCGGATCGAGATCTAGTTTTCAGATCTGGACCCTATTTCATGGGAGCAAGAGGGATGTTCTTAGCCCCATGGACACTTGACTTCAATCCCGGAGCTGAAATCACCGCAGCCCCGGTATGGGTTAGACTGCCTCATCTTCCCTTGCATCTTTGGGGGCGAAAATCTCTGGAGGACATTGGAAACAAGCTTGGGCGTTTCTTGGACAGTGTGGCGTCGAAAGGGGATCAGTTTACCTGCGCTCGAATTTGTGTTGAGGTTAACCTTGAGAAAGGCCTTCCTGAATCTATTAAGCTCTCCCTGGGGGAATGGTCCCATATCCAAGAGCTGGACTATGAGCAGATCCCTTTTAAGTGCCTCTGGTGCCATGACTACGGTCATTTTGCAAAAAGCTGCCCCAAAGCCTCTGGGGAGTCGGGACCAGTCAAAGAAGATGATTTTCAACCAGTTTCTAATAGACGTAGGCAGCCACGACGAAAGGACCCATCCCAGGCTCCGAAGGCCACTTCTTCAGCAAGGGCTACTCTAGAAAATAAAAACAGCTTTGATGCGTTGAAGGAAGATGAAGCCCTAGATCCAGAATCAACAGCAGTCAAGGGAAATCCGACAGACGAAAGTTTTCTGGAATCCATTCCTCCAGAGTCAGTAGGAGCGAGAGGAAATCGGGACTCCAATCCGGAGCCCACTGCCCCTGCAGGTCTAGTTTCAATCCCCTCCAGTGGCTCTATGGAAACACTGGACACTGTAGACACTTCAGTTCCGTCTCCACCCCTTACCCGAGGGAGAAAGACCAACAAAGCAAGCAGAGAAAAGGAGGCTGCCTCCAACATTTCTTTAGGTTCTCAGAAAAAGCTGGATCCCTTTTTTAAGGGGAAAGTCT
>SNQJ01S0011591.1:136262-146868 GCA_010110895.2 Picea sitchensis
TATCTATGTATGATTATTCACAACACATACCCAAGTGGACATTAACACACACACTCAATTAATAAGAGGGGTGTTAATGTGGAAGGAAATTCCAACATAGGGATATGTCACTAAAGAGATAGACTGTAACATCACCATAGATAACAACCACAAGCGAAATAAAGCCCACAAGGCATGACATCGAAACCATCGGTAATATTAGTAATAGAGTCGAGGAGGATTCTATCACATCAACCTGTGGAATTGCACCCAAAGACAGTGTCCAGATCAACAAAGTTTTTGGCACATAGATAACAAACACAATCCAAAGATGGCTCACAAAGACTGACACCAAAACTATCAGCAATGGCAGTCCAAGAGTGAGGGAGGATGCCATGACATCAACCCAGGGACTTTCATCCCAAATCCATCTTCCAGATTGGCAAAGATTTTGGTGTGAGCAATGGCTTGTATACCATCTCCATCTTACAATTGTTATCCATGTCGGATTATTCACAACACAGTGACACACACACCCAACAGTGATGTTTAACGCACACACACACACACAATTAAGAAAATTATTAATGTGAACACAATCCCAACATAAGAATATGAAACCGTAAATATAGCTTGTAACATCACATAGAAAAAAACCACAAGCCAAATATCTCCCATGTGATATGATACCAAATCCATAGGCACTGGTAGTATTAGGGTGAGGGAGGATGCTATCACATCAACTGGGTATTGCACCCCAAATCCCTCTAGATTGGCAAAGCCTTTGGTACATGTAATGCCTTATAAACCACCTCCATCTCACAATTGTTATCTATGTAGAATTATTCACAACACATACCCAACTGGACATTAACACACACACTCAATTAAGAAGAGGGGTGTTAATGTGGAAGGAAATTCCAACATAGGGATATGTCACTATAGAGATAGACTGTAATATCACCATAGATAACAACCACAAGCCAAAGACAACCCACAAGGCATGACACCTAAACCTTCGGCAATATTTCTTTGTGTTTTATCTTGAAGTCCTTTCCATAAAAGTTTGGACATAAAGAAGCCTAGTTCTAAAACATTTTCTGAAACCCTTGAATTCACAGTCGAAAATCACTTGTAAAAGTAAATCTGTGAGTCTGAAGACCATAAACATCCAATTTCCAGACCATTTTGGTACTTAGAAACACAGTTCAAAGGCTGCTAGACACACATTTAAATTTGTTTAGATATTATTGTTTAGTTTGCTTAAAAGGGATGTTAGTTGAGTTGATGGTTTGGACAATCAATCAGTTCGTACGGATGTTTAGTAATTATTCTTGATGTATGAAAGAGTGTGAAATTGTTATAAAGGGATGTGTTTCAGCCATTTTTTATTGTCATACAAAGAATGGTGGGTGATGGTTCCATTAATGTTGCGTGTTGTTTTTGTTTTTATGTGCAGAAGTAGACGAACATACATTCTTTCATGTACATTTTAGATGAATACAGTTATTGGTTTTGCCCCTATTTTTTTCTGTTTCACATAAGAAACTCTCCTGAACCATTCATTTGTCTTCTAAATGTTTGTTTAGATTCATTACTGGGGAATGGTTCACAGTTAGTGGCTATATAAGCTTTTGAAAATGTATGCTCTATAGATTTAATTTTGTTGCCTGTAGAACAATTAAAGATAAGAGAGACATTGGTTGTTTTCAATAAATGAAAAACTTTGCGTTAAAGTCCATGTAACTTACCTCTTTCCATGAAAACAAGTTTTCCTTCCTGGAGCTCCAAACATTGTAATTCCTGATCGAAACTTAAATTTCAAAATATTATCTATTTTTTCTATTCTGATTTATATTTTCATTTATTCAGGCTTCATCATATAGTATATATTTTTGGTGTTGGCTCTTATTTTACAAAGATATTTTATCTGTTGAGAACTTTGGATCCTTATCATACTGATACTTTTCTTCCATCTGTGTTTGTATCTTTTCAATGATCTTGAAATGTTCAATAGGAAACCACCAGAAAAAGTTTTCGTTGAGAAAGTTGTAGCTGCATATGAATTATTAGGTTTACAGGAGGAATGGGAAAGGGTATTGGAAAAGTACCAAATCATGTTTACGAATTCACCAAAATTTAGGTCCAAGAAAAAGATAGGGAAAAGGAATTTAAAGAATGGTGGTGATAAGAATGCATGTACTATATCAGTGTGCTTAAATATCTTACCACTTCTAATTTTAAACTTATTACTGCAGGTTTCTTTTCAACGTGTGTGTGAAAACTATGCCAATAAATACATGCCAATGTTAGGAAGTACTTAGAATGTAGCACATGGCATGTATTTTATTTTGATAGCTTGAAAGAAAGCACTTAATATTGTCGTAAATACATGTGATATTTCATATCATCATTACATACAAAAGATTGACACTCTTTGTGTATCATTGATCAGTTATACATGTTGGCACATGACACCATTTTATTTGATTCCCAAAAATTAGTAATGTGAATTTTAAAAATATTATCTAATGAGAACATATTTTCTCCACCACCTTGATTCCTAAGGTACAGATTATGATTTGGAAGGTTCTTGTTTTTTATCTTTTTCTTTTTTCTCTGGCAGGGGAAGACAAGTTGAAAAGTGGAGGCAATTTGCCTGAAGAGTCTGAATTGTTGTTAGAAAGTCTTCCATTAAATTCTAATGATGGAAGTGATTCCAATGGAACAAAATGCATGACCATTGATAGTTCTATTATGGCAACATAGGGATTTAATTCTTTTTCTTAGAGCAAACTTTACTATTTTCTAAAATATCAATAATTTTGAAATCTTTGGAGCCCCTTTTATGAGGCATCCTTCCTGGTATAGAGGTGGTTTAAGGGTTCAAAGCAGGAAAATTTGAACCCTTATACGAGTACTAGTGACTACTTGTAGAGGATTCCTCAATGTGTTGAATGGATCTTCTATCTAAAAGGCATGAGATGAATTTCTCAAAGCTACTTGTAAAGTAAATGTTATCTGAATAGCTTACATATCAATCTTTTAAAAGCAAAGATCAATGTGTGCATATACAATCTCATGACTCTTCTATGGCCTGATGGAGCCAATAAAAGAGATTAGCGGATAAAATATAAGCAGAGTGATGTTCAATCTGAAATCCACAGATATTGGCACTTAAATTCTTTGAGATACATACTAGAAACTGTCAAGACAGACACAAAGGGTGATCTTTGGTCACTAGATTACCGAACTAGTGTTGATTACATGCCAAAAATTCAAGATGTTTTAGCTATATTTAGTTACATGTTTGTAAACAAGATTGTTAAGTTCATACTCAATTTCTTACTTGGAATGCATCTCCTATGTTCCCCATAGACCCATGCACTAGGGGACACTAGAGAACATCCTTGAATGACATCATGTGTTTTGAGCTATCTTTAGTTACATGTTTGTAAATTTGTAAACATGATTGTTATGGGCAAACTCAATATGTTACCTGGCAATGCATCCACTATGTTCCCGTTAGTCCCATGAACTTGGGGATTTTTGGTAACATCCTTTAATGGCATCAAGGGTGTGTCTGAGTACTTGGCACATCCTCTGACCTACTTGGTTAGATTGAGGTACATCCTAAACTTACTAGGGATGTTTGGGTGTACCCAACACCACTATTTTTTATTTTTTTTGAAAATTTGCCTGAAGGAAAAGGAAAGGGTTATCTATCATTAATGACTTATTACATATTTTGATTTTCAATTTCATGCATTTTTATGTTTTAGATATGACAATTATTTTCTATATATTGAAAATTCTACTTGTTTTTGCAATGTTCTTGTCGCTGCCCACAAAAAAATTGAAAGACATTCCCCATGAGCACTGAGATCTTTCCCCTTGGTCTCCTCTCCTCCATTGGAAAACCTTGGGGTAACTTTAGCATAATCATAAATAAACATTGTGATTATTATGTTTGATATTTTACCCCTATTAGTTATTTCAAGCAATGTCTTTTCAAGAGAATTAATTAGGTCGAATTTTTACATTTAACAATTTCAATCCTTTTTCTTTCCAAGATGCTTCCTATTATCATTGTGCAGCAAGCATGCCCTTCCCCAATTTTGGATATTACTCCTTCCATAGGCTGTTGGATTTTCAGTTAGGGATGTACGCACTCAACATTGGGTATCTTGTTCTCTGACAATGAGTAGATCTCCTCCAGAATTCAAATGGACTCATTCAGTAGTTTGTGAAAGGATGGAATTACAATATAGAGTGTGGTTATGTAAAAAATGGTGAAACCACATTGTAGTTACTCCTTCCACAACGATCTGGGTTAAGTTACAGCTTGCATCCAACACTAATATGCTAAGTTAATTGGGAGATAGAAATATTATTGTCCATTGATGCGTTGGATCCATTGCATGATACGCCTGTTAATATTGGGAAATGAGACATGGAAACTGTTTCTTCTCTTCAATTATGAGTTGGATCAATATAATTCATTTGTTGTTGGGGCGTTGCTTGTCTTCATTTATGCTGGTGTGATTTAGTATTATGAGATTGCTCCTATAATTGTTGGAATTGATTCCAAGAGAATACACACTGATCAATCTCCTTCTTGTTATCCTTGAATGTTAGATTGACAACAAGTGACCATGGTATGTTCTCCCCTATGATGGTGTTGAAGCGACCCTCTCCTTGTAGAAGAAAAAAACTGAAGGGGGATGTTCTTATCGGTGATATTCTTTGTTGGAGTATTGTGGAATCAAGTGTTGTATAAAGCATCATTGTAGACAACATTGATACTTAGCTACCATAGTTTAGAGAAAGAGCATATCTAATCTCCCATGCCTTGTTTTCCAGGAAAGAGACCAGTGAAGTTAGTTGTGGATAGTATTCTGATTGGTGGGTGGATATATATGGTTATGCATTGCTTTGTGTTCCAATGAAGAAACCATAGGGTGAAGAATTGAGATTGAAAGAGAGAGATCATTGCCATTTTTTTGTCTAATTGCACAAACAATTAGCATAGTTGTTTCACTCATTTGATGAGTGAGCATAGAAGTCTTGATGTGTTTGTTAAGGCAGAGACTGGACCGAGTTCATGCAATAAAGATTTTTTGTTATTTGACATCACCTACAGAGGCTGGTTGTAACCATCCATGCACAGAGAGAGTGCATTGGCATAGTGGACACTAACATTGGTCCTGACCTTCCATAGCCAAAAACTAATCCTAAACAGGAGACCAATCTAGAACAAAGGCCTTGGAATCAATTATGAAGACATGCTTCAGCATCATACAGAGAACATAGATCAAATTTTATTTCCGCAGAGGATCTGTGTTTGTGAGGCATGTGGGTTATAATCCCCACATTTATGGATCATGACCCAAGCAATACAAGGGTGTACAATTCTTCTCCCACCTGATGACATGATTATTCTGTATGTTGTTGAACAAGTTCTCTGTTGATGTCCTATAATGAGGACACTCATTCTCTAAAATAATGGTCTTCATGGACTCCATCATGGAGTCCTGCCCCTCATAAACATCTCTGCTAAGATGGGTTGGTCTGTGTCTGCAAACTGCAACAAATAAATAAGAGGGTTCATGATCTTAATGATCAAATCTACCCTCTTCCATCAGCCATCATCAAACACTATATTCTTGACCTTTTTTAAAGAATTTTGATCCTTCCTTCTCTAGAAAGACCAAACCTTTGAAATAACCAGGTATCCAACTTTTCACAAGTAGTCTTGACCTCCCTTAATCTCTTAAGCATGATGAATGAGGAGGAAAACTTAGTATCTACAATCTTCAACAATGATAGATGTATTATTTATAGATTGTGAGGGAATTGGTATTGTTTTTTATAAAATTGAGGATATGGTAAGCATCGTAAATTAACTCTTACATCTATGTAAAATCTGAAGCAATAGATTAAGTGTTAAATCCAAAGATTGATCATTGAACAATGGAAAGTGTCTACAATATTTGTGGATATTTATGTTGGTATCCTTGCAAACAACATTCTCTGTTAGAATGTCTATAAAGGAATAAACACCTACTTCTTTAATGACTTTAATGAACAATTCATCCATATAATGCACATCCTTGTATTTTGCAAAAACATCCACTGCTTTCAAGGAGACTGGTCCATTCTATGATGACACCATGAAATTGATAAGTGGATGGCGTGTTGCATCCTTCCATCCATCAACAACAATACTAACACCTCATGATTTAATAGGTGCCGGGAGTTTCTCCACCTCTTCCTTTGCCTTATCCAACAACGTGGTTCTAAGCTTCTTTGAACTAGGAGGCACTTACATAATTGGAGCCCATTCAACTAGAGCTTAGAACATCTTAACAAAGGATACCATGCAACAATAAATGAAATGAAGCTGAGATAGAAAATAATCCAATGGTAAGATTAACCTCCTTTCACATCCCTTGATGAAATATTTGTCCATTGGACCACCTTTAGGAGCTTTCCTTCTTCCTTGTTGGCTAAAATGCCACCCCAGGGTTGTCACCTTCTCCAAGTCAATATAATTCTCTCTTGTCATATGTTTTGTTGGATTAGAGACACCACTTCACATGCTCCAATTTATCTATCCTTGAGGGTGAAGAAATGGCCCTTAACATGGTAGTAGGTGCTCTTGAATTTTTCACGGCAGAATTTCATGTCCAACCAACATTTCCTCCCCCAACAAGCTTTGTTGTGAGCTCATGGTTTCTTGTTACATATTTCCACAGTGGGTATTTATTTTCTTTAGCTTTCTTTCTTGCTGCAGCAAGAAAGCAAGCTAAATAAAATAACTACTGGCTAAAAAAAATGGGCATGGATTATCTCAAAAGTTGGGTACATAACTACTAGCTACCAGAGATCTCCAAGATTCTCCATATCAAACTACTTACCAGAGGGTGGTTCACTTTTGTTTTATCTTCCACGACTGATTTAGATTGGGCTCTTAAGAAGGTTTGGAGCATCATAGTTACCCTGACCCTCCTCAAACATTGGACACCTACCTTTGATGCAAAGCGTGAGAGGGTCGATGAGGAACCCATTTGGGTTAGACTCCCGGGCCTCCTGATGCAATACTGGAATACACATCGATTTGCAGCAATTGGAAATCTTCCAGGCAGTTACCTTGAGGTGGATATATCCTTTGAAGTCACTGGTCTTATGCCAGTGGCTCACATATTGGTCCTGATCAATCTGCGGAAGGGTTTATATCAGGAGCTTCTCATAGAATCGACTGCTAGGGATTTTGTACAAACCCTGTACTACAAGGGAATCCCATTTAGGTGTCATAGATACCATGTCTATGGGAACAGTGTGGTAAACTATCCAATATCCATCAAGGGAAAAGACTGAATGACAAGAGGGACAAGCTCCTCCATCTCTCCTCCGCGAAAGAAGTGGAACCACAGCAGGGCATAGGGGAATTCAAAAGACATGTTCTGCAGAGTACTGGAGATAATCGATCGACGAGTCAGGGTTCAGACAGAGGGTGCCATCAGGGTTCAGGGAAGGAAGTGCCTTCGGCTATCATTCCTCTCTCCTCACCTTCCCTGGATCATCTCGTCTGACGAGAACATGAATTAACAAGTATGTCAATCTTGGTTGTTTCTCATACTACTTTAGAGTCTTTCGCCCCACTTTTGTTTTTGAGTCTCTATCCTATGCCAGTCTAGCCTCCCTACACTGCCCCTTCTCCTCCTCCTCATCGATCTTCGCACCTTTGTTGGTCACATCCTCCTTAAACTTGGGGGAGTTAGAATCCACTTCATTGATTGGGCTCTTGACCTCCAAGGAACTACCTTATACACCAGATATAAATGCCCCTCCCTCTACAACTATCATGCCCTCCCCTACCTCCCTCGAAACTTTTCTTCCTACCAATCTCCCTTTTACCCTCGACACTCCCTCTACCTATATTAACTCCTCTTCTGAAGATAACAGAGTATATTACCACCTTAGGAGCAGATCAGTGATCAAAGAGGATCCCTTGGAGAGTGGTTCTCCCATGACCTCGGGCAGGGGACTGGGGTCACTACCTCAGACACAATCGCTGGGAAAAAGTAGGGGTCGTAAATCACATTTATATATGGCACAAGATTGGGCCAGAATTGATCTGGCTTCAGGCAGACAATCTTCGATTGAATGGGTGCTTAGAGAAAATCCACCCAAGGATGGAGTTGCCTCATGAAAATTCTCTCCTTCAACTGTCAGGGGTTGGCGAACGCCAATAAAAAAATTTCCTTAGGAAGATTGGTTGAACAATGCTCGCCAGATGTCATTCTACTTCAGGAAACTCTAGGGGACAACTTAGTAGTGGTTAAGATCTTAGAATCCTTACTTCCATGTTGGATGTTCACAATGGTAGATGCTCGAGAACGCTCAAAAAGTAATCCTCTCAAAAACACATCTTGGGGGAATAGTTCGACTTTCTTGAAGGCAGACAAATTCATGAGGCAATCGGAGTAGCACAAGAAGGTATGCACAACATAAAACTAAATAAGATGAGAGAAGCAGTGATAAAACTAGATCTATCCAAAGCCTTCGATAGGGTGAACTACTTATACATCATAATGCTTCTGATACATCTAGGATTTGAACTGTATTTTGTCAATTGGATAATGGCATGCTTAAACTCAGTCTCCTTTTCCATTTTACTCAATGGTTCAGCCACATAAATTTTTCAAGGAGAGAGGGGAATTTGACAAGCTTGCCCTCTATCTCCCCTACTCTTTCTACTTGTAGTAGAAATCATAAGCCATTTTTTGACTCAGGCAAAGGTGGGAGGACATTTCTCTGGTATCAAAATCTCAAATGGGTTGGCCATTACCCATCTACTCTTTGTGTATTACATACTAATATTTTGTGATGGCTCGAAGAGGGATGAAAACATATTAACAGAGGGGCTCACAATCTTTAAATTAGCAACGTGTATGATCATAGTTATAGGAAGAATTACTCCAGGCAAAAATCAACAATTAAACATCTTCAGACCCTCTAGTTGTCACTAGTTCCTTGCCTGGAGTTGTTTGTTTGCTTCATAGGTCTTGATATTTATATTGTAAATTTTTTTTAAATACCTACAAAATCATCGCAATTGTAACGTATTTCACTCTCTTCCCATCACTATTTCCACATCCGAGACATCTATCTTTCCACCTTCAAGATTGTCGCTACCATAGAAACCACGTCGGAGCTAGTAACGCCAGGCTATCGCTCTTGCCACCTACAGGACATCACTCTTACCACATTCAAGAGTGTCACTCCCATAGAAACCACGTCAGATCTGGTAACTCCGAGACATCGTTCTTTCCACATTTAAGAGTGTCTCTCTTGCCACCTTCAGAACGTCGCTCTTTCCATGTCTGGTATGTCTCTCTTGCCACCTTTAAAACTTCTCTCTTGCCACCTTCATAACATCTCTCTTGCCACCTTTGAAATGTCTCTCTTGCCACGTCTAAAACATCTCTCTTTCCACGTCCACTATGTCAGTATTTCCACGGCCTAGACAACATCGGTATTACGACGTCTATATGGGGGGTGGACAATCCAATTCATGATGACACGTAGGCATCATATAACGTCGCAATACAGACAAAAAATATATCGTCAGAAAAAAGACGTCCTGTGAAATGACGTTTGAGGGGGTCTGATGTTTGTCGTTCTTCCGACAATATAAAGTGGCAATTACATCGAACACGCCATCAGAATTTGACTGAAATGCACTAGTGCCTTCTATGAGAAAAACCCCATTTTCAAAAGCACACTATATATTATTCAACAACAAAACTGGTTACAATAAAATGTTAGTATCTATGTTCTCAACAAGAATTTTCAATAGTAGCATAATTCTGGAGAAATATCGATAGCATAATGGTAAAATAAGGCTCACACTATATATTTTCCTCTAGGCCTTGCACTAAATCAACATGAATAAATAAAACCATAAACCACTTATTGTTTCTCCATTTCTACTTACTCAAAACCAACAATAGGTTATTCCCTACCATTGCTCTATGTTATTTCTCTGCTCCACTGCAATACTACGATATCTACTCCACTGCAGCACTACAATACTCTTTGCTCCACTAAAACACTGCAATATTCTCTACTCTACTGAAGAACTGCAATATCCTCTCCTCTATTGCATCACTACAATATTATCTACTCTACTATAGAACTTCTAGGTATATGACATGCTTATGATAACATATAGAATATGGTGTATTTACTTTAATTTTGATATTATAAGTTATAAAATTCTTATTAAAAAAACTTGTAAACTAATAAAAAATTTGTTTGACAAAGTCATTTTTATTAGTGGGATACCCTTGAGTTCAAATATTTTATATTAAGTTGTTTATAATATATTAATAGACTATATGAATATAATAAAAATATTTTTTGAATAATTCAATAGATAGCTATATATTTATGTAACATCCCGCTCTGGCGCACTGACAAAGCTTATTCTTTGAGGACACTTGCTCGCAAGTGATCTGGATTTTATGATGATGAACCACTTGACCTTGATGATGATGCGTCATGATTGATGACAAGATGTTTTACTATTGTTGTATACAGGTGCTATTGACTCAGTTTC
>SNQJ01S0011592.1:4745-22735 GCA_010110895.2 Picea sitchensis
ATCAGAGAAGGTCCTTAAAGAAGCAGTCTAACCACTGGAAGGATATCATGGATCATGCTAGGATTGGGGTACCACAGTTTGATGGAGAGGACTATGATTTCTGGAGAAAAATAATGAAGACTTATATACAAGCACAAGGCTTCAATGTTTGGCGATTAGTAGTAGATGGATACAAAGCACCTGCCCCTTCCCCGATAGATAGAGATGGAAAGAATCTCGAAGAAAATGATTCAAGGGATAGAAACACTATCAATAATGGTGTGACTCAAGCAATACATACCAATATTATGCATTGTGATTTTGCAAAAGAAATTTGGGATAAACTGAAGACTATCTAAGAAGGAGATGTGAAAGTCAAGGAAGCTAAACTTCATATTTTCAGAGCTAAGTTCGAACAATTGAAGATGAATGAGGATGAAAACATAACATCCTACTTTCTACGAGTAGATGAAATAGTAAACAGTATCAAAGGATTGGGCGATGAGATAATGGAAGAGGTCGTTGTTAAAAAGGAATTAAGATCTCTACCAATGCAGTTTGATTCAAAAATTTCAGCTCTAGAAGAATGAGTGGACCTATCTACAATGACCATGGATGAGTTGCATGGTATGTTCACAACTTATGAGATGAGGACAGAACAGGACAATCCAGTCATGAAGGAAGCAACATTCAAGGCATTCAAGAAGATGAAGAAGAAAGAAAAAAATCCCAAGTCATATTGTATCTGCAATGATGATTCAGAAGAAGATGAAGAAGTGGCTAACTTCGTCAGAAGGTTGAAACCAGGAACCAACAAATACAAAGGTAAGATTCCATTGATTTTTTTTAATTGTGATGGTGTTGGTCATTTTTCTAGTAAATGTCCTTAGAAGAAAAAGAAAAGAAATGAAGAAGAATATGACCCTAAAATGAAAAATCAAATTCAAAAGGGTAGAAGAAATAAAAGAATTTGTTTTCAATAAAATCCTTTGCATCAAGGAAGACAGTTCCTCATCAGATGAATATGAATTCAACGACAGTGATACATAAAGGGTATTTTTATCACATATTATGGTATGGGGCGTTTTCCCCACTGGATTTGGTCCTTGGGTGGAAACATGCAAAGAATGGGGTTAAAAACCCACTAAATGGCGCTTATCCTAAGTCCGTCGGAGTTGATGTGACCGTTTGGCGCATTGTGATAAGAGGCACGTAGATCTAGGCAGATGAGATATGCACACTCCATATCGACAGTCGTTGGCCATATCAAGGCCTCAACATGCACAGTTGTTAAAAATTGTAGAGCAGGCTGGGCAAGAAACCATGGTTTTGTGGAGGTGCTACATGTCAACCGGAGACACACATCGGGCCCAAAAGCGGGGAAGAATCAAACCACTTTTCACGGACCTGATATGTGCATGTGCATATAGCGCCCTATCCCGGATTGACAAGTGTTCGACCCACAACTGTCCCCCACTCCTTCTCTCTCCTCTGTCTGCCACATATCCCCTATAGCATACACAGTCTGACAAGAAGCATGCAGACGTAATTCCTTCAATGCAGAGACTCGAGTACGCTTCTGCATTTTTTCTCTAAGTATATAGGAGTCTTCCTCATATTTTTTGAGAGGGGATGGTTGAGCTAGGCTCCCGTTTTGTAAATTTTTAATGAGCCTCTGGTTCTCTGGTTATGTACCTGTATTTGAGACTTCTTGTTTAATGTAAGTCAGTTTCCTTTCATCTCTCTGTAACAGCTGTGTTAAGACACTGGGGCATGGATGATCTAGTCGAGGGTAGTTATGTTCTTGTGATGTAGGTTTGATCACAGTGGCATCACGACCAGTTTTAATCAGTTTCTTGTGATTATTTTTTCCCTAACGTTGAATGACTCGAGCATGGATGATCTAGTCGGGTTTTTATTATTGAATTGTGATGTAGGTTTGATTTCAGTTCAGTGATAATTTCATTCAGTTCCTTAAAACTTTGAACCAACAAGATCTTGTCTTCTGAGTTTTTCCTCCTTAG
Source organism: Picea sitchensis (assembly GCA_010110895.2). Lineage (NCBI taxonomy): Eukaryota > Viridiplantae > Streptophyta > Pinopsida > Pinales > Pinaceae > Picea > Picea sitchensis. The sequence continues at coordinate 6,749 of SNQJ01S0011592.1, forward strand.
GCTGTTGGAAAACCGGATGTCCATAGCAGGCCTCTTCATTTCCCTCAAATTCTTCCCCCTACTCACCCTTATTACAACCTACCGACTGAAGTTAGATTGAGACCTCACTTGCTTGTGCATTCCAGTCCAATTTCCTAATTTAAAGTGATATAATCTCGAGTTTTCATCCATTAGATCCCCTTTAAAACTTTTCATTGTGACATACAGACTGATGGGTATTGGTTTTACCTCTACAACAATCCAGAGGTGACTTCCAGTGCCAACATTTATGGCGCTATTGTTGGGGACGAATTGAAGATTTTCCCTGGGTAGAACGACAAAGCTTACTGATTATGAATTTGCATTAGAACTCAGTACATCAAAGATTACAATTGTGCACCTGGCGACTCTACTGTGGTGACTCCACTGTCTCAAATCCACTGTTTCATTGTGGCTACTTCTGCCTACACCTAGTAGCCCCTCAGAGAACACAATGATCAGATCTTGTCTTTGATGGTGAAAAAATACCAGACACACTCATTTTGCACGTCATTCACCTAGAGACTCCACAGTTGAAGAATAGATTGGTGACTCCACTAGTTCGAAATAAAAATAATCATGGCTCGAAGGTTTTCTCCCTTTAATTTTTCTGTTGTTCCTGGTTTTCCCAATGTTGTTCCTGCTCCAAATGAATGGAATGATTATTTTTCTATATTTAGAGAGCATAAAGAGGACAACCCTGCTCAACATCTTAGAGAGTTTCATGAACTCATGCACTAATGGGAGATACATCATGAGGATGTATTAATGAAGATGTTCTTGTTCTCGTTAGCAGGGGATGCTCGTGAGTGGTATCATTCTTTACCCCCTACTAGCATCTCCTCCCTAGAGTAGTTTCATGCAGATTTCAATGCTTATTGCCAAATGTTTTATCCCTATGAGTTGATTTTTCATGGTTGTTATGAGGGATACATTGGCTGTATTCAAGGTATGGTTGTTTCTTGTGCAGGATGTGAGGAGGATCCTGATGACTTGGATTAGAAATCAGTTCATTCTCTTTCTTGTTCATCTACATCTGAGGAGAGTTGTAAGGATGAGGACTGGGAAGAAGAAGAGACTCTAAGTGAGTTGATGGAGCTGGTAAAGTCTCTTTCTACAGAGATAGAAGAATTGAAGGCAGAACATGACTGCTTCCTTTCTGGGGAAATCTCAGAGGATTTTCCATCCCTTGAAGAGGATGTTCTTGGCAGCTCTACTGAGGATGATGTTGAAGATTTAATAGTTGTAGAGGCCTTTAATTATGCTCCCGACGTACCTTCTATCCCAAACTTTGATGATTTTTCAGATAAGGAGCAGCAGAGCCCTACATCATAGTTTGTTGATTAGAGGAGCATCCAACCTGTATATGACGGCTATGAATCAAGTTATGAGTTGGATATGCAGGATTTCCAAGAGCATGCAGCAGAGAATTATCCTCTTTTCCTTAAAGGAGATTATCATGAGGAAATCATCCATCTTGGGCCTATAGAAATCACTGATCAGCATATTGAATAAAAGAGCTTTCCCACAGGTCCTATCTATGATGATTATGACTCTAACCCTTGGGAGAGCCAAGAAGAAAAACCAGAGGAGAAGCAGGAGGGGCATTTTATCTCCTTTCTAGAGCCTGTAAGAAAGCAGCCATCACCTGATATCAGTCAGCTTGCATCAGCTCCTCATCCACCTGTGCTTATCAGAGATATTTAGTCACGTGTGAGCAGCTATGGAGCAGGTCAAGCTGTCTGTTACAAATTTTCCAAGATCTGCCACTCATTTTAAGAGCCTATCAGTGAGTACATGGAGTGGCATTACCTTCATATATTGGAGCCACCCTATTTCATCTCAACTTCAGCCTTTGAAGAGGATCTAAAGGGTGTAATCGTTCTGCTATCACGGTTGGATCATCTGCTAGTGATCACCGACAAAGTAAAGCAACTTACATTCAGGAAGTTACTTGATTGGATATGGTGGAAATTTTCTTTCACCTAGCACCATGTAAAGTTTGATTAGTTTAGGATTGTACATAAATAATCTCCTTGGAGGCCTTGTATGTTTGTTTTCATCTTATTTTCGACATATATTCCTTAGCAGGGTGTTTTGAGCTTGACTCCATAACCCATTAGAAGGCGAATGGAACTACAAAAGGAGATCTTAGAGTCTCGCAGGGAGGAATCTATCCCCCATGGAGCCTAATTTTATCACATATCATGGTATGGGGTGTTTTCCCCACTGGATTTGGCCCTTGGGTGGAAAAATGTGAAGAATGGGGTTAAAAACCCACTAAATGGCGTTTATCCTAAGTCCATCGAAGTTGATGTCACCGTTTGGTGCGTTGTGATAAGAGGCGTGTAGATTTGGGTGGATGAGATCTGCATGCTTCAGATCAACAGTTGTTGGCCATATCAGGGCCTCAACATGCGCGGTCGTTAAAAATTGTAGAGAAGGTAGGGGAAGAAACCATGGTTTTGTGGAGGCACTATGTGTCAACCGGAGACACACATCGAGCCCAAAAGCGGGGAAGAATCAAACCACTTTTCACGACAGCGATATGTGCATGCGCATATAGTGCCCTATCCTGGATGAACAAGTGTCTTCCCCACAGCTGTCCCCCAATCCTTCTCTCTCATCTGTCTACCACATCTCTCGCTCCCCTATAGCTCTCGCTCCCTCATACCTATCCTCCATTCACTGTCCCACCTATCACATCTTCCCTTCTCATCTCCCACCACCTGTACCATTTCACTCCACATCAACTTCATCCCATTACACCTCAGCTCCTGCCTATGCCACCCCATAGTTTCTCCCCAACCTCTATGTCTCCTCCACTTGGCCATCGCACAACCCAGTAGCCCGCCCATCACTCCATCATTCCGCCAGATACTGGTCCACATCCATGAATACCTACCCATCCCTGCGAGCATCCAACTCAGCTCCAGATGGCAGAATGCAGAGGCCACCAAGTTCCATAGGTGCAGTGCTGACTCGAGCCTTCTCAATCTCGTTGAAGTAGTTATTGGGGTTGCTTGGTGGTGGTTGAATATCATTTCCACCATAAATGGAAATCCTAGGGAAGGACTGTTAGCTAGTCAGCTCAGCTGCAGAGCTTTCCTAACACACGATTGTGTCTGACAGAGATCGCTTTCAATAGTAGACTCCATACACAGTCTGACAGGAAGCATGCAGACATAATACATTCAATGCAGAGACTCAAGTATGCTTCTGCAGTTTTTCTCTGAGTATATAGGAGTCTTCCTCATATTTTGTGAGAGGGGATGGTTGAGCTAGGCTCCAGTTTTGTAAAGTTTTAATGAAGCCTCTAGTTCTCTGGTTATGTACCTGTATTTGAGACTTCTTGTTTAACGTAAGTTAGTTTCCTTTCATCTCTCTGTAACAACTTTGTTAAGACACTCGGGCATGGATGATCCAGTCAAGGGTAGTTATGTTCTTGTGATGTAGTTTTGATCACAGTGGCATCACGACTAGTTTTAATCATTTTCTTGTGATTGTTTTTCCCCTAACGTTGAATGACTTGGGAATGGATGATCTAGTCGGGTTGTTATTATTGAATTTTGATGTAGGTTTGATTTCAATTCAGTGATAATTTCATTCAATTCCTTAAAAATCTGAACCAAGAGGATCTTGTCTTCTGAGTTTTTCCTCTTTAGGCTGTTGGAAGACCGGATGTCCATAGCAGGCCTCTTCATTTTCCTCAAATTATCCCCCCTACTCACCCTTATTACAACCTACTGACTGAAGTTATATTGAGACCTCACTTCCCTGTGCATTCCAGTCCAGTTTACTGAGTTAAAGGGATATAATCCTGAGTTTTCATCCATTCGACCCCCTTTAAAACTTTTCACTATGACATACAGAATGATGGGTATTGGGCTTACCTCTGCAGCAATCTAGAGGTGACTTCCAATGCCAATAGGTATTGTTCATGGAAATAGAAGACCATGATGAATAAATATCCAAATAAGAATATGAAGAGGAAGAAGTCAAATATAGAGAAGAATTGTTGAGTGCCATAGAAGTTATCAAAAGAAAAAAGAAAAAAAAAGTCACTCCAGGAAGAACCAACTAAGAAATAGGAATATCATAACTCCAAAGAAGTCGAGAAAACAATCATGAAGCTGAAACTATAGGTAGAAGAAGACAAGAAGATTAAGTAAGCACTTAGAGGGAAGTTAGAAAAAAGAGACTGGACAATTGAAGGCTTGGAAGCTGAGATAGTCACTCTAAGAAAAGATCTTCAGGAAAAGGACATGCAGCAAACAAACACCAGGATATTGGATAATATCATTAACATTCAAGGACCTTACTATGACATATATGGATTGGGATACAATCATATGAAGACAGAGAAAGTTTCAAGCTCCAAAATGATAGAATAAGAAGAAAAACCAAGAAGCTATGCAAAAGTTGTCAGAGGTCCCTTGAAAGAAGAAGACAGGAAAACTCAAGGGGAACATTACAGAAACACTACACCATCTAGAAGATTCAGAAGTCAATATCAGCAGCATCCATAAAGACCTCAAGAAGAAGAAGGATTCAGAAGAGCGCCACCATTCAAAATATATTCCACTCCCAAGTATCAAACTATTTTTCTTGGTTCATGTTATTCATGTTATAATTTTGGGAATGAAGTTGTGAATTGTAGAGCCAATACCAAGAATAGACGCAACAATGAGAGATATACAAGAAATGGGTATCCAAGAAGATCTCATGAAGCACAAAGTAGAATCTACAACAGATTTGGATCATTAGGTCATGAGGTAGAATGCTACAATTGCAACAACTTTGGACATATAACTATAGATTGTGGACTCGATGTTCCTCCAAGGGAACCAAAGAATAATATCAACAGTCATAAGCAAGAATCACAAAGAATATGGATAAGAAAGTAGGATCAATTCAACACTGAAGAATGCAATATTTATCTACAAGCTCAATACAAGAAATGTGGATGGTATGTTGACAGTGGATGCTCAAATCACATGACAGGGGATAAAAGACAGTTTTCTAACATTGAAAAAGGAAAGAGATGGATCAGTTTCATTTGGGAATGAAAACTCCGCCAATATTATTGGAAAGGGCACAGTCAATCTTGGAAGTAAGGATGTCATTGCAGAAAATGTTTTATTGGTCGAATACATGAAACACAATATGTTAAGTGTAATTCAAATGTGTGGTCAAGGACGCATGCTTATGTTTGATTCAAAGAAGTGAGAAATAAGGAAATAAAATCATGTAAGTTGGTAGATATAATTGTAAGGACTCCAAGAAATATATATGTACTAAATGAAATGGGAAAGGAAAGATGTTTCTTAGGAAACGATGATGAAATTTGGCTCTGGCATAGAAGAATGGGTCACATAAATTTTGATAATATTGTCAAAGTAAAAAAAAAGGAAGTAGTAAGAGAAATGTATGAGATCTATAAGCCAACAAACATTCTATGCAAGCATTGTCTACAGGGAAAATAGACCAAGACAAAGTTCAAGTCAAAGGAATATTGCACAACAAAACCATTGGAAATTGTACATATTGATCTGGTTGGACTGACAAGAACAAAAGGAGTGAAAGGTGAATAGTACTTCATGCTACTAGTTGATGAATACCTAAGAATGATTGCATTTTTATTTCTAAACAAGAAGTCAGAAGCATTCGAAAGCTTCAATACATACAAAGAGATGGTTGAAACTGAGACAGAGTTGAAAATCAAGTTTTTGAGATCAGACAATTCAAGATAATTTACATCAAAGGAATTCATGGAATTATAAAATTATCATGGGATAAAGAGGCAATTCTCAGTAGCCAAGACACCTCAACAAAATGGAGATTTTGAAAGGAAGAAAAGAACAATATAGGAAATGGCTAGAACCATGTTAATGAATTCCAAGTTGACAGATGTCTTTTGGGTACAAGCAGTGCATACAACAATTCACAGTTAGAATAGATGGATGCTTAAAAATAATAGTGATAAGACTCCATATGAACTATGGAAAGGAAGACCAACAAATGTGAATCACTTCAGATTTTTCGGAAGAAAATGTTACATCAAAAGAGAAGATGGAAAAATTGGAAAATTTGATTCTTGAGTCGATAAAGGCATACTGGTTGGGTACTCAAGCAAAAGGAAAGCATACAAATGTTTCAACCTAAGATGCAACAAAATAGTGGAAAGCATCAATGTGATGTTTGATGAGACAGATGATCGAAAGATAAAACAAAGTAGAAAAGATTCAGTGGAACGAGATCACGAAGAAGATTTAAAAGAAGAAGAAGTAGATGAAGAAGAAGAGTAGCCAGAAGCAGAGCAAGAAAAACAAGATATTCAAGTACCTCCAAAGACACCCAGCGGATGAGTGTAGAATAATCATCCATCAGATCATATTATTGGAAATAAAGATGCAGGAGTTGAAACCAAAAGAAGAATCTGTTCACCATAACAACAACAACTAGCACTAGTTTCTACAATTGAGCCAGGTATTTTTTAAGAAACTAGCAAATATGAACACTGGGTCAAGGCCATGGATGAAGAGTTAGATCAGATAAAGAATAATGACACATGGGAACTGGTTCCAATACCAAAGAACAAGAATGTCATCGGTACAAAGTGGGTCTTTAAGAACAAATTGAACAAGGATGGACAAGTTACTAGGAACAAAGCAAGATTGGTATGCAAAGGATACTCTCAAGTTGAAGGTATATATTTTGAAGATATGTTTTCCCCAGTTTCCAGGATGGAAGCAATCAGACAAATACTAGCTTATGCATGCTCCAAGAAAATTAAAGTGTATCAGATGGACGTGAAATCAACATTCCTAAACGAAGATCTAGAGGAAGAATTCTACATTGAGCAGCCAGAAGGATTTCAGTTGCCAGAGAATGAAAGTTATGTTTTCATATTGAAGAAGGATTTATATGGTCTCAAACAAGCCCCCAGAGCATGGTGTTCGAGACTGGACATATATTTACAACAACAAGGGTTCAGGAAAGTAAATGCAAACATTAATCTCTACAGAAAGGTGGATCGACACAATATATTGGTTATTGAAGTCTATGCAGATGACATTATCTTCGAAAGTGATAATGGCAAGATGAGTCAGAATTTTTCCAAAGACATGAAGCACGATTTTGATATGTCCTTGCTTCGTGAGTTAACCTTATTTTTGAGACTATAGATATGTCAGAGCAATAAAGGTATCTTCATCTCTTAGGAAAAGTATATCAAAGAAATGTTGAAGAAGTTTGGAATGACAGATTGCAAACTAGTCAGTACTCCAATGCAGACAAGTTGCAAGTTAAGTAAGGATGATGATTCCAAGGATGCAGATCGGAGACAGTATAGATCGATGATTGTTATATTACTTTATGTGACAACTTCTAGAACAAACTTAATGCAGGAAATTGGACAGGTTGCAAGGTTTCAAGCAGCACCAAAGGAATCACATGTTATGGCAGTGAAGAGGATATTTAGATACCTCAAAGGTATAGAAGATTTTGTATTATGGTATCCAAAATGGAAGGATCTATCTTTTGTTGTCTACATAGATGAATATTGGGCAGGTTTCATTGATGATAGAAGAAGTATAAGTGGAGCATCTTTCTACTTGGGTGAGTGCTTGGTATCATGGTTATGCAATAAATAGTCATCAGTATATTTGTCCACAACAAAGGCATAATACATTGCAACAGTGTCATGTTGTACTCAATTTATTTGGATGAAGAAGAATTTACAGGATATGCAAGTAAAGTATGATGAGCCCATTTCAATACTTTGTGACAACACCAATTCCATCAATATTTCAAAGAATCCAGTGATGCACTCTAATACAAATCAAGTATCACTTCTTACGAGAATAGGCTATAGAGAAGAACATCAAGCTAGAGTATGTCGGGACAAATGAGCATATTGCAGATATCTTCACCAAGCCTCTTGCAAGGAAACCTTTAGAGTATATACAACAGAAACTTGGAGTATTTTCTACCCCACAGTGATCCACTCAACATCAATATTAACTGGATAGGGGGAGAGAAATAGAGGTCTTGAAGAAGTTCAAGTAACGAAAATTTTGAATGATTTTCATATATACATCAAAGAACTACGTGAGGAAGCACCATGAACATAAATGTTCATAGAGTAGCAGAGGCTTGTAGATAGGGGGAGCAACATCGAATGAGGAGTACCCTTTTTCATTGATTTTAAAGGGGGAGAGATGAAGAGTAAGGCATGGATAGATAGAGGCATGTAGTCAGAGGGAGCATGAGAATAAGTATTATCATGCATAAGTGTTTCCATCAATGCCAAAGGGGGAGATTTTTGGACAGTTGGTTGTCATTGATGTTAACGAATATTTGATTTATTTCAAATTATGTGATGGGTGTATTTGGAGAAGTATCCAAATTGGTCCCCTTATGGCGTATCTCTAAGAATGGACCTCATGGGAAGAGGCTTTGAAGAAGTCTACAATAAACCCTCAATCATGGTTAAGGATCCCATAGTTGAATGAGTATTTAGGTCATGAAGGACGGAGTAAATGAAGGTAACTCACCCATGTATAGATAGTACTCAGCGTATCATTTCCGGTGATATGTGGAAAACCACGTAGTTCCTCACATTTAGGGAAATATGGCCTTGTAAATTTATAATCCCCGAAGAGTGGACAAGAAATCCCTAGTTTGTTATAAGTCTTGGTCAAAGGGGTAAAGTTGTTGTAACTAGAAAACCCTAGAAGCCCTAAATTAAGGAGAGGGGTTACCTAGAACAAGTATGTAAACACCTCAAGGAGTCATTCATAAGCACACACACGCAAACATATTCATTTCTTATCTTTCTTTTGATCTAGTGATATTTTTCTAAGGTTGTAGAGTCATTTTCTAAAATAGAAAAGAAGGGTCGACGACGAAAATCTTGGAGTTTCAACAAAACCCTAGTTTCTAAGGTATACGTGAGTTGCAGGCCTGTGAGGGAGCATATGTACGTGGGTTGTAGTGGGGGAAAGAGTGTATATGCGCGGGTTGTAGAAGGGAAAGTCACATACACCTAAAAATCTCATGAAAATTTGAATAGATGTTGGTACCATGTCTCTAGAGTCTGAAAACAAGTTCACAAGTCAACATTCTGCAGGTTCAGGCCAGCTACAAAACTTTTGGTATGGTTATTAGTTTTTTTTCATGCTTAGATTTTCTTATGATGTTGTGAATACTTGAGGTATTCTTGGTATGGTTGGTATTGTACTTGTATATGGTATATGTTGGTTAGTTGGTTGAGTGAGCAACACTCTTATGTATGGTACAACATTGATATGGTTCCTATAGTTCCCATCCTTGAGTTGATTGTATATGGTTGAGGGATATCCATGTTGTATGGTGATGTATGCATAAGGGGCATGCATAGGCTCTTTGAGATACTTCATTGATGATATGGTATAGATCTACATATGGTTGATGATATGGTATATGCCTCAGGTTGTACATGGTTGATGCTCTAGTTCATGATTCATTGTCCATTGTTGATGTATATTTTGGTTCATGAATGATGCATGAGATAGTATGTATATTGGTATACTCTTGATGCATGGTATGGTATAGGCTTAGTTGGTTGATGAGTAGATACAGGTTGATGTGATAGTGACAGAGACAGTGACAGTGGCAATGACAGTTGCATAGTTTGTGAAGTGGCAGTTGGTCTACATTTATATTACAGGGTGGTTGGATGAGGCAAGGATAGGTGGTTGTATCCACCTTTTGGTTGGAGCTGGAGAACTCAGGGGGTTGTAGCCTCCTTTTGGTTGGAGCCAGAGAATTCAAGGATTTGTAGCTTCCTTCAGGTTGGAGCCTGAGAACTTGGGGTTGGAGCCTCCTTCCAGTTGTAGATGGAGAATCAGAATTTGGTGCTTCCAATGAATATTTTCTTTTGATAAATATATAAGAAAAGAATTATGTGGTTTTCTCCCATTTGGGTTTCCACGTAAATACTGGTGTACTGTGTATCTATTGTGATGTGATTTTTTTTATGATTATATTGCTAATGATATATTGAATGCTAATGATAAACTGTTGAATATTGTTGAAGAATAAATTGTGGTTAAAAGCATTAGTATTGCTCATTACTAATTCACCCCACCTTTCAGTAATCCAACAATATTTTCTTAGAATTTAATGTTGTTTGTTGACTTAGATGTGTTAGGATATTTAAACACTTAGGAGTTAGTTAAGGTCAACTTGGTATAATGTGTGATTAGGTAAAAGTGTGTTTTTTAGTGTGTTTCTTTAGTATGAATTAACATGCATTTGAATTTAGGTAATTCGATAGTCACGATCTGTCCCCGACATAGAGTGATTTGACAACTCATATTCTCCTCAATCTTAATGACTACATTGATCCATGGCTTAACAGTTGACTGGTCCATGATCTCTATTTAAATATAGTGGAGGGTCATATGTTGATCATTGATTGTGAGAAAATCTCTTATAACTCTCTTGTAATTTTTTCCTTTTGCATTAATACATTATTCCAAGTGGTCGTGTATGATGGGTTCATGGATGTTTCCCCACAGGGGTTTTACCACATAAAAACATCAGTGTGTTGATATTTGATCTAGTTTTGTGAGTGGTTACTGAAGGTGTTTGTCTTCTATTGGAATGCCTATGTTATAGAACATGGTATCAGAGCGTATTTGAAGACTCACTCCCATTGTAAATCAAGATCTTGAAGATGTGTTTCTGCATCTCTCGTTTCTGCCATTTTTGTACATTTACGGGTTGAGAGGATTGTTTCATTGTGTCTAGATCACTCATTTCAGTTAGGAATGTTTTTTGTTTCACTTGAAAATGTTTTTGTTTTCCTAATATATGGTCATTTCAGTCAGATCCAAAGGTATAAATCCTAAATACACCCTTTTAAATTTATATAGAGATAATATTTCGATCTTATTTCAGTTTTATAATTTTTATTTCCAGGTTGCTACACTTTTTTATCTGTGTATTATCTTTTCCCTATGCCCTGTGTGATCATAGAAAATCATAAGTAGAGCGAAAATGGTTTTCGTGTTTGCATATGCTCTTTGTCGTGCACTTTATGTGATCTCATTAAATAAAAAACAAAGGGAAAACTTGAACTTTTCAGGTAAGCTAACTGAGATCTAACCCTTGTTTCCATCGAGAAGCAATTTTTTTTTGTGTGTGAACACATGAAAATAGTTTTTTTTTATCACACACTCCAAGTCTGTCTTCCACAACAACAACAACACCCCCAATCCTCCTTCTTGAGATTATAACGTGTTTTGCACTAGATCACTTGGTTAAAAGTTTTATTATTTAATAAGAGGTCTTGAGTTCAAGTCTCTTTTTTGTTACATTTTGAAAAAGTTCGTGAATTCATTGTAAAGTGTATTTCACTTAAATTATAAAAGTGATCAGTGTAAAGTAGCTTTAATATTTCTTTTTTAGTTACTTTTTGCAAGCAACTTTAATTTACAAAGTAACTTGATTGTAAAAGTGATTATGGCTTATTCCATAAAGGTGGATCACTTCATAAGCAACTTATTTGTAAAAGTGAGGTTATTAAAAGGAGGGGTATCACCACATAGACCAACTTCTACTTTCCACATGGCTCTTTGGTTAACGTTTATGCCATTTTTTCAAAAGGGAATAACTTTCACATTCAAAGTCCATTTTTAGTGTTGTTTTTTTTAAACAACCTATTTTGTCGAGAACTTTCCATCTATACTATCAATTTCAGCCTTTAAATTCATTTTATATGCATATTTAATATGGATTATCCCAATGATCTTTTGCTTACCAGTACCAACTAATTCTCAAGGAAATCCCATATGGAGGATGTATCAAGAAGTAAACGATTGTACCAAATTACCATGGGAAAAGAACAAGAACCCACTGGTGACGAAAATAAAGTCTAATGGGATAATAAGAATGATGAAGCACATGGATTAGTCGGAATGTACACATCTCCCGATTTAAGGTTTCACCTTCAAGGAATTGACGGCCAAGATAAATCTTGGGAAAATATTGAAGCTAAGTTTGGTAAATGCAATATTATTTGATCCCACCGGATAGAAAAACAGTTAATGAATTTACGTCCCAATGATTTTCCTTGCATTGAATATCATTTATCTAAGTTAAAAACACTTAGACTTTTATGTATATACTACAAAATATATCTAAAGGAAGACCAACAAATCTATATTATTATTTCTAACATTGGTAGTGCATATTATGTGTTTGTATCTACCTTTTATGCCACCAGAGAAGCTTTAGTGAGTGCTTACCAAAATCCCTCTCTTAAGTCTTTTGTGATGCTCTGATTAGAGAGAATGATATATTTGTGCAACTTAGAGTGATCAACACTGCAGGTACCTACAACAAAGCCTTAGTGACCTAGTATAAAGATAAATCCAAGAATTCCAAGAAACAATTTCCTCTCCAAAACAACAAGAAAAACAAGGGTCTGAAACCCTCTTAGTGAGCCTGCACTCCTAATGGTGAAAAAGGAGCAAAACTTAAAAGTACAAGGCCACAGAATAAAATTTCAAATTTTATGGGAAAGATGGTCATGTGGATCATAACATTAGTATTGATTCTTCTTATTCTAACTCTTCTTCTCATGGACATGCACTTTTTTATTCTGGTTTCTCCTTCAATAAAAATTCTACTTCTTCTTCTAATGAGAGGCTTACTAATTCTAGAGCATCTTATCATATGGCTAAGGATAAATCCATCTTTTCTTATCTAAATGAATGTAACACCAATAAAATCATTGTTGGTGATGATAGATCTCTTAGTGTTGTAGGGTTTGGAACCATTCAAGTAGATAATGTTAATTTCAATGATGTATTATGTGTTCCAAGTCTTTCATGCAACCTTCTATCAGTGTATCAAATCTCTCATTCGGGTGAAGGTAAAACCGTAGAGTTTTAACCTCACCAAGTTGTAATCAAGTATCTAAAATATCCTAAGGATGTTCTTTCAACTGGAGTTGTTGATGACATTACCAGGTTGTACAAATTTGAAAAGTTTGGCTCATCACCTTTTCCATCAATTTGTGTTGCTCATAGTGATGACTTGAGAAAACTTTATCATGAGCAGATTGGTCATCTAAAATATCGCTCATTACAGAAACTATGTAATCAATAGATTTTGATTGGCCTTCATCTTGTTTCTTACAGAGATGGTGTTTATGTCGGTTGTTTTTTTGGAGAACATCATTGGGACAATTTTGACAAATGTGCCTCTTGGCATGCCTTGGCCCCTTTGTATATTGTTCATATTGATTTGTGTAGTCCCGTTACACACATATTTGTTGCATTTAAGTGTCTCACTTTCATCACCATGTGGGAGTGTTTTTCATAATCACTAGACATGTTGGAGGGGAAACCTCTCATTTGGAGGTCGAAATACTATCTTTCACCTTGATTTTTTGGCCTTTTTAGAGTTTTATCACCCCCTACCCATATGCAGAGGAGTGATGAACCCTTTTCATCACTCATTGCTTATTTCTAGAGGATAAATATTATCGCCTTGTGTTGACTTCTAGGGGGGAGATGAAGTGGTTGCAACCATTATTCCTTATTTTGAGAGGTTGTTTCCGGGAAATTTTAGTTGGCTAGAGTTTGATTCAAGCTAACCTCTATCCAAGGCATGGTCAATCTTGTGTGTTCATCTAAATCCTCATTTGATCCTATCCTCTCCTCAAAATTATCTTATGGGTGTTATGCCTCAAATCCTATATAATGAAGGCAATTCTTGGGTGGGGGAGGGAAGAAATTCAGAGTGTCATACTGTTGGTCTTGTGACATTTAAGGGGTTTGGAATGAGAGATTGGAGGACATGTTGCAACATCACCATCAAGGTTGTAAATGCTTCATTACTTATTGCTTTCCATATGATATAACTTGGCCTATTCCTCTCATGCTTATGTTGTTCATTTTATGCATGTCTATTTGTTCCTAATTCATTATAGATAGATCTATTTTTCTTAACAGAATATTGTGGAAGAAAGAAGTATTTATTTGTTCCTTGCAGGATTTATCTTGCACCCGAGCTTGTACATCAAGATCAAGGGCTGGGGAAACGATGACAACTGACAGAAAGGAGGTAGGCTATCTATCTCATTCTTTCATCTTCCCTTCTTGCTTTGTTTGTCGGCATAGGATAGATTTAAGGGGAAACTAGGGAACCATTTGTTACCTTCTATCTTAGATCAAAGAAGTCTTGATCCAAAGGGGGTTACACCTGTCCACAAGGGAAATGTTTCCAAACAAATTCCTATTTCTTCTCCTTCTTTCTATGGGTGTAATTATTTCTTAACTTTCATTGATGACTTCTCCAAACTCACTTGGGTTTACTTCTTAAAACTTAACAGTGAATTTTTTGACAAGTTTTTGGCTTACAAGGCCCTTGTAGAGAAAACATTTGGACATCAAATTCAAAGGTTAAGAATACTTAATGGAGGTGAATATGTGAAAAACAATTTTACAAGTGACTACATTGAACATGGCATCCAAATGCAACACATTGTTCCATATACACCACAACAAAATAGTGTTTTTGAGAGAAAAAATTGCACATTAAAGGAACTGGCTAATTTTATGATCCAATCTAAAGGATCAAGTCTTAATTATTGGGAGGAATCCATCAAATGTGAAAATTACATTGTAAATCGCACTCTCACAATGGTTCTAAAAAATATAACACTAGAAGAATCATGGACTAGCATTAATCCAGATGTAAGCTACTTCTGTGTACTTGGTAGTGTAGCATGGGCTCACATTCCTTATGAGAAAGGAAAGATTTATAGCCTAAAAGTGAGAAGTGTATTTTTGTTGGTTATTCTGGAGATTTCAAAGGTTACAAACTTCTTCAACCTCATTCTAATGAAATCATTATTAGAAGAGATGTTAAATTTGATGAAAATCTCTTGGCCTATGAACCTAATTCAACATTTGTGTCATCTTTGTCCTACGATCTATCTTCATCATTTGTGACATATTATGTTCCTATTATGGTTTCTTCTTCTTCATATGATGAAAGTGAGGATGCAAATACACCTCCTCATGTTCACCTTCCTCTAGATGAGTCCATTGAACATGAATCTGCACCAGCACCACCGCTTCACAGATGGGTATGTTCAACATGAGAAGAAATTGGTGATCTTGTCAATGATCCTTCACATAAGAATCAAACATGTTCATAGTTTTAGTGAGCCTATTCTCTTTTGGCTCAAGTTTCAGAGACTTGTGATCCAGATACATTTGCAAAATATTTAGGTAATCTAGACTAGGATATAGCAATGAATGAAGAGTATCACTCTTTGATGGTGAACGATACTTGGTATCTTGTACCTCTTTCGAAAGGAAGAAAAAAATTTAGATGTAAATGGGAATATACAACTAAGTATGCATTATATGGAAGTGTTGAAAGACACAAGGCTCAGTTGGTTTCCAAAGGCTTCTCTCAAGTAGAAGGAATTGACTATAATAAAACCTTTTCTCTCGTAGCCAAAATGAATGCCATATTCCTTGTTCTTACCCTTGTTGCCTCACATAAATGGGAGGTCCATTAGATGGATGTTAAATCCACCTTCTTCCATGGGGATTTTCAAGAATAAATCAAGATCGAACAACCTCTTGGCTATGTCTAGACTGAATCCAACCTTGTTTTTCTCCTTAGGAAATATCTTTATGGTCTTAATCAAGCTCCTTGATCTTGGTATACCAAAATGGACAGATTTCTTTCTTTCCCAGTCTAAGTATGCTTGTGACCTTCTTCTTCACTTTCACATGGAAGATTCTAAACCATTCCCTTCTCCCTTCTACTTTGGAGTCAAACTTGTTGCCACCTATACTTCTCTCGAAGTTGATGTCACTTTATACCATCAGTTAGTTGGTAGTCTCTTGTATTTGACTCATACTCGTCTTAATATTTACTTTGTTATTGGTCTTG